>OY856413.1:702620055-702667555 GCA_963693085.1 Alisma plantago-aquatica | reverse complement strand
GTGTATTAATTAGTCTGTTACCTTCACATAATTGTTGTCATCCATATCATATGCCAGTCATGACTGCGATTATGGCAGAGTACCACGTTGGGTTGGGTTTAGGCCGATGTTTCTTGCACCAACATCGTCTACAAGCTTAAACTCATCACAAGTAGCTCCTCATGATCTTTAGTTGCTCCCTCTCGATCTGTGAATACCTTAGTTTGGAACACTCCCTCAACATCATGTCCCTCATACCAACATATATATTCTGTCGGTATTATGAGTGAATGAGATCACATCTGTGCAAGTAACCACCGACAATATAGTTGGTGGTATTCTGCACATCTTTGATGTCAACTA
Source organism: Alisma plantago-aquatica (assembly GCA_963693085.1). Classification (NCBI taxonomy): domain Eukaryota; kingdom Viridiplantae; phylum Streptophyta; class Magnoliopsida; order Alismatales; family Alismataceae; genus Alisma; species Alisma plantago-aquatica. Next base: position 702,667,213 of record OY856413.1, on the reverse strand, counting down.
CAACAGTCTTTGTTAGTAAGTTTTCACAAGTTCTATCTTTTTTGAGTTCTGAATTATTTAACTATTTGCTTTATCACCGGAGACTGTTGCATGTTAAAAGTTTGATTAATGTCTTGTGTTTGTTTCACAGACAGACATAATTGTTGCTTTCAAAGTTCAAAAATCATCTAGATCTACCCATGACTAAAATACTAAGGCCCTGTGTGGTTGGGGTAAACATGAACTGAATTAGTTTCCAGTACTCATGTTTTTCAACTACTCGTGTTTGGTATCGTGTAACTGCAATTCTTGTTGTGAAAACCAAGTACACCGTGTCTTTTAATTATACATCAATCTGGCGGAAACAAACTGTGCTCTATTTGGGCACAGTTCGCTCCCACTACTAGGTGGATAAAATATATGTATTGGTAAATAAAATAACATGACTATGTGGCTGAGAACGTGATCCAGACAGGAAATGGGGCCCATGCAACATGTTTTCTGACTAAAACTCATGACATCAAATAAAAATAAATGAACTAATGATATACTTCAAGTGACAAGCAACCAAACAAATTATGATATATTGGTTTTCCTATTTTACAATTCCTGTTTTGAAAGTCATACTTGAAAAAAGAACCACACACAACAAAATTAGCCCTAAATCACATTACAAACTCACACTTTCTATTCTGCCCAATCAAACAAGTTCTGGAGGATAGCGACGGTCTTTATTGTGTTTACTATTATATATATTTTTTTAATCCAGAAGTTGCAATGGTTATCTTGGCATCTACTACCCTATAATAAAAGCAAGTGTCATGTCTGTTTATCGTTCCAACTCGCTTGTCTGCTTGGCGTCGGTTGCTTTTCTCACCTAACTGAGAACTTATTTTTTACATTTATCTAAATTATAACATTTGTTACACCAGCCTGCTCCAAAATTTGGTTCCCGTAATATATATATATATATATATATATATATATATATATATATATATATATATATATATATATATATATATATATATATATATATATATATATACGACACCGCCTAGACCTCGGTCCCATCCTTGACCTCTTATCCTGAATAGCGATGGCATACTTTTTTAATCCAAAAGTTGCAATCATTATCTTGGCATCTACTACCCTATAATAAAAGCAAGTGTCATGTCTGTTTATCGTTCCAACTCGCTTTCCTGCTTGGCGTCGGTTGCTCTTCTCACCTAACTGAGAACTTGCTTTTTACATTTATCTAAATTATAACATTTGTTACACCAGCCTGCTCCAAAATTTGGTTCCCATAATATATATATATATATATATATATATATATATATATATATATATATATATATACACACACACACACACACACACGACACCGTCTAGCCCTCAGTCTCGTCCTTGACCTCTTATCCTGAATAGCGGTCGCGGACAAAGCGTTGCAGTCAAAGAGATAATCCAAAATACGCTGGCAGGGTCAGGACTGTAGATTCAAGAGACGAGTGTTCTCGCAGATGACGCTCCTAATTACAATAGATGCCACTGTGTCTCAAAACACGGGTAACTTCATTTCACTACCCGCACGAGCATTGAATAAATCCCCATATATATATATATATATATATATAGAGAGAGAGAGAGAGAGAGAGTCAGGCTAGAATACACTCGAGTGTACAGATCGCATGGATACACTCAAGTGTGTTTGCATATCAAAACTATTTTTTACAAGATGTAAACTATTGATCTTCACCGTCATACTATAACTAGGCTACATAAAAATTTTGAACCCATTTGGATGAGTATAAGTCACTCATATGAGGGCAACAAAATCAATGCACGAAACAAATTTGAAATGCATAATTTTTGCGGTCTTTATAACATGACCTATAAATGTCCAAATGTGCTCAAATTTTTTATATGAGTTATTCACAAGATGATTAAGAATATCAATGGATTAGATTTTTGAAAAAAATATTGCATCATGAAAAATGACTTGAGTGTATAAATTTCGCTCCGAATACACTTGAGTGTATACTAGCCTAACTCTCTCTCTCTCTCTCTATATATATATACATATATATACATACATATATACACACACACACACACACACATATATATATATATATATATATATATATATATATATATATATATATATATATATATATATATATATATATATATATATATATATTAGCCCAGAGAAGTCTACATCAATTTTCATCTTTGATCTACATACACATGACGTGAATCCATGTTGTGTATTAATTAGTATGTTATTTTCACATAATTGTTGTCATCCATATCATATGCCAGTCATGACTGCGATTATGGTAGAGAGTACTACGTTGGGTTGGGTTTAGGCCGATGTTTCTTGCACCAACAACGTCTACAAGCTTAAACTCATCACAAGTAGCTCCTCATGATCTTTAGTTGCTCCCTCTCGATCTATGACTACCTTAGTTTGGAACACTCCCTCAACATCATGTCCCTCATACCAACATATATATTCTGCCGGTATTATGAGTGAATGAGATCACATCTGTGCAAGTAACCACCGACAATATAGCTGGTGGTATTCTGCACATCTTTGATGTCAACTACAACAATCTTTGTTAGTAAGTTTTCACAAGTTCTATCTTTTTTGAGTTCTGAATTATTTAACTATTTGCTTTATCACCGGAGACTGTTACATGTTAAAAGTTTGATTAATGTCTTGTGTTTGTTTCACAGACAGACATATGACATACAATTACGGCCCAACAGCTTATATTTCAACCAGATTCCTTTTTTATTTTTCTTTCTCCGTGAAGCAGACAAAATTGCTTTATCCGAATCCAAGATAAAGATTGGTGAGATTCAGCCAACTACAAAGCTGATTAGACAACACAGTTGGCAACCATGAATATCTTTTTTGACCTGCCTTTTTTTAGTCTCACGTAATATTCTGATCTGTTTTCTTAAATGCCATTAGAATTTTACATGCTAGCAATCTTTACATGCACATCATGTATTCATACATATTCACTATGGTAATGACAATTCTTCTTATTTACTCAAGTAAATATGAATGACATATTCAGCATAAGGATAAATTCGTCCTCACTACGGGCGCCCTACATTTAACCTTGCATATATGGTATTAAGTGCACCATAAAATTGCTAATATCTAATGTTATTATATTGGTAAATGTTTAGGGTAAGGGTGATATCTAATGATTGTGTAGTTTACACATTGCAATACCTATCATTTAGTGACATCACCAAATGATGACAAACTCCATGTTGTCTTGATCTGTCCTTGCATTCCGTGCTTGATTGACGGATACGACCCATACTGTTGAATTGGATGTCAACGGAGTTGGATTGTTAAATAAAACAGTTGCGTTGGATTATTAAATAAAACAATTGTGACAACGTGAGATGGCAACAACTTTGTTTGGTGCCTTTGTTGCTATGTATCATAAATGTTCACATTGATTGCTGGAAAAAGTATATTTGAATAGAAAATAAGTGTGTACGTTTGAATGGGATTTATGTATATGTGAGCATTGTGTGTACTATTTTAGTTACTCACTTCAAAAATACGTCATTACTTGAAGAGTTACATATACGCGTGTAGGATGAGTATTGAGGCATTTGATAACTCCTTTAAGGTCTATATAAACGCACATCAATAATGATAGACACATTTTGAGGATTAGGATTTTGTAGACTATAAGGTAAACTAATCAAGCCGTTTTATTTGAAAGTCCACCATTTATATATAGAGAGGGTATGAGTATGTACAAACCGTATATGAATATAAAATTCTGTATCGTTAATTATTTCCAGTCAACTTTTTTGATAGCATGTTGGCCATCTTTAGGCTATAACATCAACTTCTACAAAGTACTATGACTCATGATTTTTTTTTCTAGGAGTCATTTTAATCATTTGTTGGTTGTAACACTTGAATTATATAGAATCATTTTCATGTTTACCATGAGGCTCTTTAAGCTGTCAGTCTCTTAATGACTATGATTAATATAAATAAACTACATTAAGAAAACAATACAATTGACTATGTGATCTTTGAATGAAATATTTCGATATACTGAGAAGATAAACTCATCAATAGGAAAAGACATAATATATCATTCAAAACACGACAAAATAAGGAAAAATATGCAAGAAAAATATAGGATAAATGCAATAAATTTTAGAAGTTTGTAGCATATGGACATATATGTCAATGTACATGGAGTGAATGGTGTTCTTTGGTATAGGATATGGTACTATTATACTTTAATAGCATGTTGGACATATACATGCTATAACATCAAATTATGCAAAATACCACGACTAATGATTTTTTTTCTTCTAGGAGTCATTTTGAATCATTTATTTAGAGTCATTTTCATATTTACAATGAGTCCCTTTAAGTTGTAAGTATCTTGATGACTATGAGCGGTAAACTACATTAAGAAAATAAAATGTTGACTATGCGATCATTGAATGAAATATTTTTATTTATTGTGGAGATGAAGTCATCAATTGGAAAAGACATAATGTATCATTCAAGACATTACAAAAGTAAGCAAAAATACGCAATAGAAATACAGAATGAGAACTTGAATAAAATTTTAGAAGTTTGTAGTAGATGGACATATGTGTGGTATAAATGCCAATGTACATATATTGAATCGTGTTCTTTTATATAGGACTAGGCAGAAACTCGTGCCTTGCACGGGACTTTTGTAGCTTATAAAATTGTTCAACACAAATCAAACATTCATTTTTACCGTATTGATTAATTTTTCCTATATCATTGTTGACGTTGCAAAATTCACCGCACGTTTAAGTTTCAAAACTCTTTTAAATAAAAATTGTGAAGATTTGGCCTTAAATATTTGAAACGGTGCATACATATTTACATACATATATTTATTTAGAAGAGAGTTCTAACTTAGGTCCCATTACAATTAAAAATGACTGAAAGTATATCATGAAAGAGCCGGACAAGCTAAAGAATTAGAGAAAACCTTTTCAATACATATACATATATATGTATATGTGTTTGTTAGATTTTAAAATTGCTCATGGGGTCGTGACACATGCCATAAAAGAGGAAACACTATTATCTGCTTTGAGGTAAAATTTCAAGTGCGAATAAGATGCAACTAATGTTAGATAGTATATGGCACGTTAGAAACATTTACAATAATTCATAAATATATCAGCAAAAAAAAACAAAAGCAAGGTGGAGGTTAGTCCACTGGAAGAGGAAAAAGGAAGAACTGCCATTTGCAAGCAGCGAAAATAGAAGAGGAGGATTCCTAATTACCATTATATTGGTCCTGACAGATATGAGAAAGTGGATCAGTATTAACTGAACTGAGAACTAAATTGATAACACAAAGGAATCAAGTAACCCTTGTCCGTAATCCTCATTTTGTTCATTAGACCTTACTTATGAATAAACTATTGTCATGGCATAAGCACTATCCATACATGAAGTTACAAATCATGCTGATAAGTCAAGCTGTCTGTCTCCAATTCTGTCTAGAAAAGAGGGACAAACTCGTATATCAAGAAGTTTATGCAAAAATGCTGCTATCAGCAATTCCATAAACGAAGGTAGACGATGATCATAGATTCAGATACTTCTAAATAATTCTCTAAGTTGTTAAAGGAAAAGTAGGATCTAAATCTAGGGCAAGAGAACACGAAATCAAACTAATGAACAGATCAAAGGCGGGAGCCTAAATCTGCAATGCAGAAAGGATGAACATGGAGGGGGAAGAGCAACCTCCCCACGAACGTCATGACCGGTCGATGAAAATAGTTGGTGGCTGTCGTAGGTTCGGGGTGTAGGGCATAGTGACCACGGAGGCAGAAGGAAAGGCAAAAACGGGATGAACAAAGACAACATAAAGGAACAATAAGAAATCATAGTACCAAGAGTTGTAAATCGTATGACAAAGAAGGTTTACCCGAGGAGCTACCACCAAAAAGTCTTCGCAACGCTGCTTCAACAACACTACTGCCGTTCTCCTCGAGCTACCCTTGCTATAAAGGGAAACCCTATGAGCGAACAACGACACAGATTGAGAGCGGGCAACACGAATCGTCCAGAGATTGGTCGACCTTTCAACTATGTGACATTTGCATATTGTGACCTTCTCCTTTAGATCGAGTAAATATTGCATTGGACACCTGTTACAGGCTGTCTACACACAATTAAGGACTGCTATGTAAATTTGAAAAATATTGGTGAATATTACATTGGACACCCTGAACGGGCTTTCATAGAGTATAGATATGGTACTACCATACTTTAATAGTAACACACGTGCTTAGCACGTGCATTTTGCTAGTTTTTGTTTCATTGACGACGACAACAATGGCCGTCAACGGAGATACTTTAATTTTCGAATAACAACGAAGATACTTATTTATCATCTCTGAGCTGGTATGACAAATGGCATATCCAATCAAGAAAGTCGTACTGCCAGCGCCCCGCTGCAAGCTACGATACGCGATGTTTCAGTGAATCAACAACCTTCCGACCCCAAAAGCGACCCACTTCGGAATCTGATTCAGCGGCGCGACAGCTACGACTCGGAGCTTCCCCGACCCATATCGCCGTCCTTCTCCTCTGCTATCTTCCTCCAACAGCCGCCTCCAACTCAGCCGTCTTCTCACGCGCCCTCCTCAACTGAAATTATCTTATTTGCTGAGAAACTAAGACACCCGTAGCAGGATCTCCGGGTGAAAGGGGTTGTGGTTTTTGTTTGGGGGATTTTAACTCACTTTATAGTTTTAAGCTTGGGAGATTCAATATGGATGGAAAATCCGTGGGGCGTTTTACCCTGGGCAAGCAGTCGTCGCTGATGCCGGAGCGCGACGCCGAGCTAGATTCAACCGCGGACTTGGAAGCCGACTCACTTGACATACCCGACACCATCCGCCTCATGTACCTTGCCAACGAAGGGGACGTGGAGGGGATCAGGGAGCTGCTCGATTCCGGAACTGCCGTTAACTTCCAGGACGTCGACGGCAGGACGGCTCTGCACGTTGCGGCCTGCCAGGGGTATGCCGACGTTGTCGAGTTGCTGCTCCAGAATGAAGCCAAAGTCGATCCGCAGGACAGATGGGGCAGCACGGTATTGAACCATCCCGAATTGCCCCCTTTCCCTAGCTCCTTCTATCGTCTCTTTTTCTCTGAATTGCCACTCACACTTGGCTTAATACCTCTTCACTGAAATGTGTTTGCCCAAAAATGTTGTCCCTTTATAGCCACTTGCTGATGCAATTCATTACAAGAAACAAGTGGTGATCAAGCTTTTGGAGAAACATGGCGCAAAGCTTCAGGTATACTTCTCAAACACCTGATAAGTTATACATTGCTGCTCCATAATTCTTAGGCACATTTCTCCCTTGTTCTCTGATCCTTCTCATTACGACACTGAAGTTTAGCTACTCTTGACATTGTGCAGATGGTCCCTATGAGAGTGAAAAATGCTCGTGAAGTTCCAGAATATGAAATTGATCCCAAGGAACTAGATTTTACACAGAGCGTTCAAATAACAAAGGTGAGTTCCGAAATTTCATTTTTACTATTGAAAGGTAGTTAAACGAAGGGCATACATTTCAAATTGATCACATAAAAGCGTGTCAATGGCATAGTTCTCAAGGTGCCCAGGCGGTGGCCTGATTTGGCTGAGCCAGGCGGTCGCCCAGGAAATGACCCCACCCCCACCAAACCAACCCCCCCACAAAAAAAAATATTACACACACACACACACACACATACACACACACACACACACACACACACATGAATTTTACTCCTGATATTGTATAATACTAGCCCAAACCCCTCAAATAAGTACAAATGGATGTAACTAGAGGAGTTAAGATCAAATATGAGGCAACGAGAATTTAAGAAAGAGAGGTTCATGCTATAATACATACCATGTAAATCCAATAATCCTTGAAATTCTCTATCTAAATTACTAAATTAAGAAAAAAAGTAGACCAAACAGACAAAAAGAGATGTAGATGTATGTTTCGAATATTAATAAAAAGAAATGCATGATATAATAGATATAGAAAACAAATTTCATTCCAAATTTTCACTTCTATAGATAAACCCCAAAAGGTTGTAGTCTTGAGTTGTATACCCCAATTTTCCAACCATAAATGATATATATAAATGCCAACATGGTATATAATTGCTCGACACAATAAGCATATATGAGATGGGCCATGGTATATGGGCCCTTACTTGGGCCTGCCTTGCAAAAAAGCGGGCGCCTAGTGAGGCCGACACCTTCCCAGGCGGACCGGGCGTCGCCTAGCCGCTCAGGAGGCCTAAGTTGTCGCCCATTTGGGCCCAATAGTTGGGCGTCCAGTGAGGTGACCCCCCATGGGCGCTTGACTGACTAGGTGGCACCCAGGCTGGCGCCTCAACAACTACGATCAAGGGTGTCAATTTTCATAGGATGACTTCGCTTCAGAACACTAGATCTAGAGAATATTGAATCAACATGTTGCCTCTGAGGAGTATAACATATAAGCTAGTTATTATTTTAGAAATAGAAGCAAAAACTCGACATGCCTAGGTACGAACGAAAATTTATTCATTCTTTATTATTGCCTGAACTAGGATAGATAACATCCATGCAAAGATCATACTTCTGAACTAACAATTCCAGAGTTGCAAGAACTGTACTATTGTGGGAGGATCTGGGTAAAGAGGAAAAACAAGAATGTTGACATTACAGGTTGGGGGCTGGTCTCTGGTCTGTGACTCATTTACTTGTTCTAGAAAGAAGGTTTTAAAATCTTGGTTATAGAGCTGATCCCAAAATTCTCATAAAAAATTATCCATTAAATTCATGATAAATTTGTGATTGGAGACATTACCGATTCTATCTAAATCTACTGAAACAATATTAAGGCACTAGGAAACTACTGAATATCATCAGCCAAATATTAAAACACACTTTTGAAACACGATTAAGGAGAAAATAAGTGAGTAACTGAAATTCTCGCTAGCTCTATATTTATTTATATTGTTTGTGACATCTAAACAGAGACCTTTGGACTATGATACTAATCACAACTATACACTAAACTCGAAGTAATACTTAAAACTATACACCTTCCTATTCTAACCCCCCCCCAATCCCCCAACCCCCCAAAACCACCACCACAACACACACACACACACAAAGCTAGTGTGTGCATATCATAAGCAAGCTCCAAGTTTATTATATGATAATCTGACCTGATGCATATTCAAGAAATTTGAGATGTGGAATAAGTTTGCAAGTTGATCTTTTTTTTGACTTGGCCCACATATTAGTGATGAACATCTCCTACAAAATGAAGTGACAGTCCACTCGTGTTTTTTTTTTGTTCTGGGAACCAGCATCCGGGGTAAATGCATAGTTGCCCTATTATCACACATGAGCTCCATAGCTTCTAAGTTCTAATGTTAATAATGCTTGAAGAAAAACCAAACCCATATCATTCTCAGGTAACGTGTGCCTTTGGTCAATAATAAGGCTACTGTTCCAAAAGACTAGGTGCAGACTTGTCAAATGGGTGGGTCAGGTTGGATTTAGATCGGGTCACTGCGGGTAGGGATGAGCATCGGGTCGGGTCACCCCTGGTTTTGGCAAGCCCATGCCCAAACCCATATTTTTAACTGAGGTTCAGACCGAGTTTAGGCCCGGGTGATGTTTAAAAACTTGGCCCATACCGGGCCCACATAATATAGTTGGGTTTTGGGTCGGATTCGGGCCGGCCCATATAACATAGTAAATAAAGATATTTTCAACATATACTTGAGACAAAATATTAACATAGTTTTTGAAATGTGTTCCACTAGGTACATGTAATCTGTATGTATCACTAGAGAAACTAATACACTTACAAACAGTTATATAAATTCAATGGGTGAAACATATAGAATATAATCAGACACATTAAACTCACAATCATAGCCCATTTATTTATGTGAATGAGATTTTTAGAGTTGAAGATGCACATTTGTATTTCCATTAATGGTCTAGTAATGTCAAGGTGATTTGTGGAACACATGTAAGTGGCATAAATCTCATCTCTTATTCAATTTTTATAAATTATGATGAACATGTTACATACAAAATGAATGTGCATATCCTAGATTTACCATAGCGCATTGCTCTTATAGTCTAATTAATATGTCTGAATAAATATATACTATTCAAATGTAAATTTGAAAGTTTGTAGTCAAATGAATCTTACAAACGATACATATCATATACAAACATGTGGTTACATATACACATGTACATAATTAATCTGGGTATCTGGGTTTACCTTGGCCCTGACCCGACCCATATAAACATCTGGGTCAAAATCGTAGACCCGGCCCACCCATGTAAATTACATGGATCGGGGTATGCAGGTTGGGACATGGGTCGGATCGAGCTGGCCCGGTCCGATGCTCTTCCCTAGTTGCGGGTGTGGGTCAAAAAAGACAATAGCATACCCATACCCTACCCATCGGATCATGTGTCAATCCTCGGGTACCAATATAATTTGTATTAAGTGGCAACATTGTTGATAAAAACATAAGAATATAGAATTCCACTTTCATTATTGGCTCGTTGTTATTTTTATAATTAAATAAAATTGGATAAAAATTTAGATGTTGATGTCAAACATAAAATATAATAGAAAACATCACTTGTTGTAAATTTATTTTAGTTCACAATCAACAATGCTTAGGCGTTGGTATTGAAAAATTAATAAGGCTATTTGGACGGGTCACCTGCGAAATCCAATTAATAAACAGGTTGGATCGGGTTTGACTCAAATTTAAACGGGTGGCCAATTTCTTCACCCAAATCCGGATTAGAATGGTTCGACCCACGGGCACCCCACGGGTCAATGAACCAATTCGACAAGTCTAACTAGATGACAGTCAATTGATACATGATATCTTGTGGCAGTAAATCTGAAAATTAGAGTGGATTGTTTGCATCAGAAATTCCTTTTATTCTCAAATGGATACTTCTTATCTAGATGACCCCTCGTCTATGTATTCTATTCAATATCACATGATTAACAAGTACAAGTAAGAAGTGCATCAATTCTCTAAAAGCTTAATGACATAAAACTTGGCTATAGTCAAAGAGCTTAACTTTTAACTTAGCCTGCATCCCCAAGGATCTTTTGGAGATATATCATTGTTTCTCCTTGTAATAATGTCAGATTTGTTGGTGTGCGAATAAGTTTTGAGTTTTGTCTCAAGAATACCTCTCTCCTCAAGTAGATTGATCTCTATTTTTTGTTGTTAGATGGAAAAATTCCCTCATGAGACGTTACAATCTCTATATCTAAGAACTGATATGGCAGGATCCTTTCTTTAGAAATTTCCATATGAGAATTGTTGAATGAGAGATTATCCACATTTCTCTTGCAATGTCATTAACATAAATAACAAAAATGCTGAAAAAATGGTAAAAAATGGGAAAAGAAAGAACAATCAACATTGCGTTTGTGCAGACCAAACTTTGTGACCACACTACTAAATTGCTACAATTGTAATGCAAGATGCTGTTGCTTAACATATTGTTAGAAAATAAAAGCTATTTATGAAGTCTTTTTTTATTTCCTTTCTTTATTGGGTCTATTATGTAAATGTTATCTTCTTATATAACAAAAGCTAACCTGCTACAACAACAACAGGGCTTTGCTTTGGCCCAATACTTTCACATGGTATCAGAGCAAGGCATGGATACATAGCACTAGCTGTCGGCCTCCTCTGTAACCCTAACCACTGGCCTTATCTCTCTCTCCTTCTCCTCTCAACGCCCGCCACCGCCTCTCTCTTACCGCTGGGGCCAGCCACAACTCATGGCCGAGCAGTATTGGCCTCTCTGTCTCCGCTATAGCAAGGTGGGCTGCTTGAAGGAGAGGAGGAGAATCGTTCATTCTATCACGTAGAGGAACAAACATTCCTCTATACTTCTTCGTCTCCATGTATTCCCCATACGTGGATGAGTGCCTAGACTTGTAGGGGATGTTGATGCGTCATATTCACATTATCTATTCACACATACTAGTGACAATGCTAAATCCTGTCACGCCAATGCTTCTTTCTGGGGTTGTTTTTCCATTGGACGACGCCAATTCCTGTTCAGATTTGCAACAGAATGATCTGACACGATGTGTAGTCTGTTTCACACGACATGTTAGAGGAAGACTGTTTTTCACGCCTTCAACATCTCACACAACGTGTCAGCGAAAGACTGTTTCACGTCTTCGACATCTTACACGATGTGTCAAAGGAAGGTTGTTTCACACCTTTGACATCTTACAACGCGTGTTGGATCTCCACATGGCGTGTCGGCAGAAGCCTGCTTCTTGTTTGGCGAGCTCCAAGCATCCCTGTCTCCTGCAGAAGATCTAGAACATACTTTCTTTGGGACAAAACAAGAGCATTAAGGTCCTGGAGACTTTAATTCCCAAAAAATACCTTAGCTTTCCCAAATCTTTAGTGACAAAGTGCTTGCATAAATAGGCCTTGGTAGCGTGAATTTCAGAAAGATCACTGCCGGATAAAATAATATCATCAACATACACAATCAGAACAACTATACCAGTGGAAGTCTTCTTAATAAAGACAAAGTGATCAACATGAGATCTCAGGAAGCCATAAGCAGTCGAAATCTTGCTCAGCTTGTCAAACCAGGCATGTGGACTCTGCTTGAGTCCATAAATAGACTTCTTGAGATGACAAACCTTATGTGACTCCCTCTGAGCAACAGACCCATGTGGTTGCTCCATATAGACTTCCTCCTCGAGATCACCATAAAAAAAGACATTCTTGACATCTAACTGGATAAGGGGCCAATCCAGGTTAATAGCAGCAGAGAGAAGAACCCACACAGAATTAAGCCTGGCAACATGAGAAAATGTTTTAAAATAATCAATGCCATAAGTTTGAGTGTACCCCTTTGCAACTAGACGTGCCTTCAGTCTTTCAACAGTCCCATCAGGATGATATTTGACAACATACACCCAACGATAGCCAACAAGCTTTCAATTAGAGGGAGGATCAACTAAATCCCACATCCCTCTTTCAGTAAGAGTAGTCATCTCCTCATTCATAGCATGTGTCCAAGTAGTACTTTGTAAAGCATTAATAATATTTTTAGGAAAGACAACAACAGAAAGGGCAACAACAAAGTTACTAACATGAACACTAAGATGAGCAGTAGAAACATAGTCAACAATACTATGAGATGTGCATGAACGAGTGCCTTTCCAAAGTGCAATAGGAAGATGCATATCAGAAGTTACCTCATCTGGCGTAGGACCTTCTAGAGGAGAAGATTGGTTGACTGTGGGGGAAGGGTCTTTAGGAGTAGAATGCGGTTGCCGATTCCTGCGTTGATAAACAATTAGAGGTGGAGACGTAGTCTCAGCAGGCTGTATAGCAGAAGTAGAATCACTGATAACAAGTAGAGGTGTTGAAATAATAGCTGAACTGAGATTTTTCCCTTTAGCAGAATAGAACGAAGTATTTTCAAAGAAAACTACATCACTACCCGTGAACCACTTCCTAGCAGTAGGACTATAGCACCGATATCCTTTCTAAGCATAGTAACAAGTTCGGGATTCGGCGACTTTTCGGCTGGCTGGAAAAATTCGGAATTCGGAAAAAATCGAGAAAATTCGTGAAAAGATCGATAAATTTTGGTCAAAGTTCAGTCAACTATTCAGAAATAATCGAGAATAAGTCGGCTATATAGTATATACATATATATGTATGTATGTATGTGTATATATATAGATAAATGTCTGTATGTACATACATATATGATACATGTAACTGTTACGGCCACAAGACATACAATCTTAGTGAGTGAAAAAGTAGGAAAAGAAGTAAAAAATAGTTGAGTAATAACATGAACTGTCCAGAGGAGTGGGGGGTTTGAGGTTTAGTGTGTATTAGGAATTTTGTGCACATGATTTGGTAAAAAAAGAGCAAGCGACTTAAAAGAAAAAAATCGTGAAAAATCGTGAAAAGTCATGAAGAATCGTAAAAAATCGTATAAATCACGAAAAAGCGGGATTAATCGTGAAAAGTCGTGAAAAATCGGCGATTGGCGTATTAATCGTGATGAATATTCGGGAGCCTATAACATCGTGAAAAATCGCCGATTTTTCGTAAAATTCGGAGACTTTTGTTACTATGTTTCTAAGTACGCGAATATCCAAGAAAAATGCATTTATCCGCTCCAGGAGACAACTTATCATGATTCGGTCCAAGTAGACGAACAAAACAGGTTGATCCAAAAATCCGTGGAGGAGCAGAGAAAATGAGAAGTTGGGGTTGTAGGACCTGAACCGGAATTTGGTCCCTGATGACAGATGAGGGCAGGTGATTAATCAGAAAACAAGCAATGAAAATAGCTTCAAGCCAAAACTGTTTCGAAACTTTGGAATGCAACATAATAGTTCTAGTAACTTCAAGTGAATGCCTATTTTTCCGTTTAGCAACTCCGTTCTGTTGAGGCGTGTAGGCACAAGATGTCTGATGAATGGTACCAACAGATCAAAAAAAAATTCAACATCCTTTTGAATAAATTCCAAGGCATTATCAATGCGCAAAATTTTAATGGGCATAGAGAATTGGGTTTTAATTTCAGCAAAAAAGAATTTAATAGTAGGCAAGGCTTGTGATCTATCTTTCATCAGAAACAACCAAGTAGCACGGGAAAAATCATCAATGAAAAGAATAATACATCTATTTCCTGATAGACTTGGAACATTACATGGACCATACATCAACATGAACTAAATCAAAAATAGCTTTACAACAAATCCGAGTCCTTCTAGGAAAGACAATTCTTGACTGTTTGCCTGACTGACATGACTTGCATTGGAAACTGTGTGTTCCTACACCAGAAACAACATGCTTTATTTTATCAGCAGACGGGTGCCCAAGTCTATAGTGCCATTGTAATGCAGAAACAGAAGAAGATAAAGCTGAAGCTATAGCTGTAGTGCCAATCTTTTTCAAATCATCCAGATAGTAGTCCATCAGGTCCTTCATGCCCCCCACCAATCTTCATCCTCGTGCGAAGGTCCTGAAAAACACAAGTACAAGGTACAAAGGTCAAACTGCAGTTCACGCTACGCACAATTTTATTGACAGATAACAGATTCAATGGAAAATTTGGCACACATAGAGCAAATCTCAGAAGAAAGCGAGTATAAATATCACCAATGCTAGACACAGCAGATTTGGATCCATCAGCAAGCATAACAACAGATTTAGAGTAGGGTGTAGATAATTTATAGAAAAGAGATCTATTGCCAGAGATATGGGAAGAAGCCCCAGAGTCAATAACCCATTTTGTATTACAAGTACTAAAAGATGGGGTAGTCAAAAAAGCAGATTCACAGCCAGTGAATGTAGCAACATGTGCTCCAGACTTAGAAACAATAGAGGAGGAAGTGCCGGTTCTCTCTAGCAGTAGTCGTTCCACTTCCGAGCGAATGAACTCAGCAGTGGAGGAGCTCGAAGTATCAGCAGCAGGAGTCTGAGAAGCACCCTCAGACGCAACATTGGCCCACACAGGTGTGCCATGTTTTTTCCAGCACCTGTCCTCAGTGTGGTTGGAGCGACCACAGAAGTCATAGTACCGTTGAGCAGCGATACTCCCAAAAGTATCAGAAGATGAACCACGACCAATGGAACTATGACCAAGGGAACTACATCCGCTACCAGAATCGGGAGGGCGGTTGTCCTGAAACCGACCTCGACCCCGTCCACGGCCTCGGCTGGCCATGGCAGCAAGAGCAGTAGTGTCACTAGTGTCAGAAGTTGGGGCAGATGAAGAAGCCGACAGGCGTTGAAGACGCTGAAACACACTCTCCAACGTCGGTAGTGGATCACTGGTAATAATCTGATCAACTACTCCAACATATGACTCCGAAAGTCCACATAAGAACTGAACAACCTGAAGTTCCTGCCCGTTGTCGTTGCATGGTGGCTAAGTCGGTAGACAGAGGATGAAGGTTCTTAAGTTCAGCCCAGATTCCTTTGAAAGAAGAAAAATAATTGTCAAATAAGAAAAGACGGCTAATCGTTGTATTAGATAAGAGAAACCCTGCTCCTATAAATAGGAAAACATGTAAGCGTACATGACATAAGACAACCCTAATGGGCCAAGACGTACTTGGGCCCATAATACGAAACACTTAACAACATAGATAAACGAACTCTCTAACACTCCCCCTCAAGCTGAAGTTGGGAGAATCCCAAATCAGCTTGCAAATAGAGAGTCAAACACAGAAACAAAACAAAAAAAGATAAACCAAGCCCATACAAATTTTTTCTCCCCCTCAATATTACATTAAAACACTTAAACACTCAGACACTCCCCCTCAAGTAGATACTCCAAGCAAGCAGGTAGGTCGCAGAAGCTTCTCGATCATCTGGAGCAGAAATAAGTAGCATCACAATCATCTGGAGCAAAAGATGGAATAGCTAATAGGCACCAAGGTCTTCATCAAAGTCGTCGTCGTAGTAGCTAGAGAGTGCTGGATCACAATAGCAGAGCCCAGAGAGTGCTGGATCACAGTAGCAGAAAGTCGACGTGCCAAAACACGGACATGCAGAGAGTGCTGGATCACAGTAGCAGAGCCTAAAGAGTGCTGGATCACAGTAGCAGAAAGTCGATGTGCCAAAACACGGACATGCCAGAGAGTGCTGGCGCACAGCAGTAGAGAGTTGACGACGTAGGCAGATAGAAGATCGGTAAGCAGAGTAGAAAGCAAATAAATAACTCCAGTAGACGAAGCTCCATGTAAAGTCAGCAACAGATGTCTTCAACATCTTCCCTCTTTACACAATATCCATCACAATAGCAGACGTCAAGGTCCAGAGAGTGCTGGTCCACAGTAGAAAGTCAACGTGCAAATAAAGCACGAACAACAGAAAGTGCAAAAGCACAAAGCAGCAAACAAAATGTGCTAATCATAGCACAAGTAGTAAGAAAGACGTCTAAATATGTAACTTCATAGCAGCAGTCGAGGTAGATGATGAATAAGCAATAATAGCAGGAAAAGACTCCATATATCAGCAGTAAATGTAGCATGAAGATCCATTGGACATCAGAATGAAATTCTTCTTCTTCATCTCATCTCTTCTCTATTTCTCCCCCTCACACCAACCACGGAAAGAATCAAGAGTGGTTGGGGTGGATAATGATAAAGGAACACCCCCAGAAAGAAATATAGGCCGTAGCACTGCCGGGGGGTTTTGGGGGCGCGGCCCCCCAATTAGGGGGTCCCACTGAGGTCTACAAAGATTTTCGAAAAAAAAGGTCTACAAAGATTTTTGAAGAAAAATAACGCACAAATCTTCATAAAGATTAATAATATTACGGATAAAATCCATCAAAATTTGCTCTAGCCAGTCCAAGAAATTTGCAGCGGGCAGTAGTGGTGGGGGGCGTATGGAGCAGGAGTGGCGGAGGGGCAGGCGGCGGAGCAAGGATAACATCAAGTAGGGCGGCAGCAGGCAACAACAGACTCAGAGAGCGGCACAATGCATGGGCAACGACGACATGAGGGGGGAACCAGCCGGGTTGGCGGCACAACGACAACAAGGCTGCTTGGCGCCGACAAGGGGCTATCATGCAGCAACAACATGGGGTGGCGGTGCCTGGCGCAAGGGGTGAAGCAGACGAGTAGTAACAACGCGTCGCAAAGGGGCAGTCGCGGCGGCAGCTGTTGCAGAGGACTGCTGGCAGGGCGGCCGACAGGGTAGCATAGAGCGGCAACGACACAATGGCGGGGCACGAGGCGCACGAGGCGCACGAGTGCAACAATAGCGGCGATGCATAGAACTGGGAAGGAATGCTGGCGGCTATGCTTTACGCAGCCAGCGGTGCACAAGCAACAACGGCGGGCCGGCGGGCCTTGAACAGTACGGCGGGTGCAGGTTGGGCGCAGGGCGCACGTCATAGTGGCGCAATGTAGAGTAGGAATAGATAGGAGTAGTAGAAACAGAAGATTGGAGAAAGACGAGCTACATATATGGAACAGCCCTGCGGGCAGCCAATCTCCGCCAAGGGCGGCGGCCGCCCGCAAGGGGGGGCACTCCTTTTCTTGCTCTCTCTCACTTAGGGTTTTGGTCCCTAGGACGGCTGCTCTGATACCGTGTCACATAAGAAAAGACGGCTAATCGTTGTATTAGATAAGAGAAACCCTGCTCCTATAAATAGGAGAACAGGTAAGCATACAGGACATAAGACAACCCTAATGGGCCAAGACGTACTTGGGCCCATAATATGAAACACTTAACAACATAGATAAACAGACTCTCTAACAATAATCAACAATATCTGGCCCAGAGAAATGTAGACGAGTCAGTTGTTTGTTCAAGTCAAACACCTTCTTTGGATTCTTGCTGTGAGAATAGGTACTGGACAGTTGATCCCATATCTCCTTGGCAGTCGGGAGACGAAGAAGAGTAACACTGATGCGAGTGTCACTATTGTTGAGGATTCAAGTCATCATAGTAGAGTCATCTTTGACCCAATCATCGTAGGACTTTATATCCTTGAACTCAGCAATACTGGGCGGTGCAGGAGGCGCATCACGAGTCAGATGGGAATGCTTGCCTTGGGATTTTGCATAAATCTCCATGGAGTAGACCTAGTGTTGATAGTTTCGCCCATCCAATTTCGCGGTAGTCACTTGTCGACGGAAATCGTCATGGGAGGAAGCCATGTCAGAAGCAGAGCCCAATATAGCAGATAACATCAACACCAGAGAACCACCTAGATCCTCCTTCTAGGCGGCAACAAATACTAGAAAAGATTGGAAGGACCAGTTACATGAAGGCTACGTCTAGGCGCAATAGAGAACCCGACGGCTCAAGGGTCGACGCAGGCAGGCAGAGAAGTGGGCGGAGTGAAGGCTGCCCGGTGGTGACGGTGAGCGGCCCGACGGCCCGATGGCTGGCTGTGACGACGACGGCGGGGCGCTACGCCTGCGGCAGTAGTAGGAGCAGGTGGCGACGCCGGCTAGCTGCGGCGGCGGCCAGAGCCACGGCCCAACGCAGAGGAGAGGGGTGGCGACGCGGAGAGGAGAGGAGAGAGAGGGAAGGGCGGTGATGCGGAGAGGAGAGGGGAGGGGCGGGCGGCGCCGGCGGCGCAGGGACATGTTACGTAACCTGCTCTGATACCATCTTACTAGGGTTTTGGAGAATCGTTGAGGACAAAATGTATGTCCCCTCATATATTAATATAAGAGGTTAAGAGAACAATTACATGTAGGTCCACATAGAGTAAAGAAATAATAAGAGAAATATAAAGGACAAATAAAGGCTAATATTTAACACTCTCAACATATGACGGGTATACAATCCATGCTTCTTTCCTTTGATTTGTATATCCCACATTCTTCTGTGACATTAGCTGATGGATCAGTCAAACGAGTACAAGGTGTGGATCCATACATGCGTCATCTTTTTTGGCCCTACAATTTATACATTATGTACCCGACTTCCCTTATAATCTAGTGTCTGTTGCTAAGTTGGTTGTTTCTTTGAACTGCTTGGTCATATTTTTGGATCTTCCATCTTCGTGTTACAAGATCCTAGGAATTGGAAGACGATTGGTGGGGGATCTAGGAAAGGTGATCTCTACTTCTTTGAGGGTGATTGCCAAGCTCGCTAGATCTCTTCGACCACATCTATCGTCCTTAACTGCTCTCCCTTACAATGGCATTGTCGCTATGGGCATCTCTCCTTGTAGTCTTTGGAAGCTTGTTCCCAACTTATCATCAGTAAACTCTATCGAGTGTAAGTCTTTTCAACTAGGCAAGCATCATCATGTTTTGTTCCCTAGTCGTATTGTAAAATGCTCTAAGCATCCTTTTGATCTTATTCATAGTGATAACTGGGTCCAGTTAAGGAGTCAAGTTACTGTGGTTTTTGTTATTTTCTTTCCTTTATCAATGAATTCTCTAGAATGACTTGGGTATACTTACTTAAGTTTGAGGATAAGGTTTTGTCGGTTATCCGAACCTTTTATCAATCAATAAAAATTCAGTTTGATGCTCATATAAGTTTTTTTCGTACTGATAATATCTTCAGAGTATGTTCAAAAGTGTTGGAGACATTGGATTGAGAGAAATCCTCGACAACCTGTATCTCAGGTTGTGTACGTATATATATACACATAAAGTTTGTATAGATTTAACACATAGGTCCCTGAGACTTTATATAATTACAAATAGGTCCATATATATTAACACTCCCCCTCAAGCTGGAGCATATATATCATATGTTCCCAGCTTGTTACATAAGTATTGAACCCGACAACCATTTAGAGACTTTGTAAGTAAATCAGCTAACTGATCTTCCGATTTGACTGGTGACAGCTGGACCAACTTTTTCTGAATCTTTTCTCTCAAAAAGTGACAGTCGACTTCAATATGTTTGGTTCTTTCATGAAAAATAGGATTCTGGGCTATATGGATAGCGACTTGATTGTCACACTTGAGATCTAAAGGATATCTCTACACAAAACCAAACTCCTCTAATAAATGACGAATCCATAGTAATTCACATGTAGCTAGGGCCATAGCTCTATATTTTGACTCTGCACTGGATCTCGCAACTACAACTTGTTTCTTGCTTTTCCAGGACACCAAGTTTCCACCCAAAAATACACAGTAGCCAGAAATGGACTTCATGTCAATACTGGATCCAGCCCAATCAACATAGAAAACTCTTGCACTTGGAGATGTCCATGGTCTTGATATAAGAGACCCCTACCAGGGGACCTTTTGAGATATCTCAAAATGCGTGTCACGACATCCATGTGACCAGTACATGGCTTGTCCATGAACTGACTAACAGTACTAGTGGCAAAGGCAATGTCGGGCCGAGTGATAGTCTGATAAATCAATTTTCCAACAAGTCGTCTATATCTCCATGGATCATTAAGAAATTCCCCTTGCTCCATGGATAGTTTAACTTTAGGATCCATTGGAGTATCAACTGGCTTGGCCCCAAGCATTCCTGTCTCAGTAAGAAGATCTAGGACATACTTCCTTTGAGAGATCACGATCCCAGACTTGGAGTTGGCAACTTCAATCCCCAAGAAATACTTTAGACTACCCAAGTCCTTTGTTTGAAATTGGCCATGTAGAAAAGATTTCAACTCCGCAATGCCATGTCTGTCATCTCCACTAATCACAATATCATCCACATATACTAGCAGAAAGCATGGTTGTATAGGTGGCCAGGCGGTGGCCCAGGCGTTTCCAGGCGTTTTTATATATTTTTTATTTTAACAAATATATGTAAAATTTCTGAAAAATACAATCCTTACAAATAAATATACATGATAAATATGCAATCAATGTGCTAGCATCGTCTGAAGAAAGCAACAAAATCATTAGATATGGATTGAATTGTGGAAGTTTTACCTAAACGAAATTCATATAGAAATCAGAAAGCTAAACATGTATAATGTTTGTAGCCAAAACTTGTATAATACTATTAAGTAGAATTTAGGCTAAATCAAAACTAACAAGACCTAACCTAGAACTGATTGGCCCTAATATAAACTCATTTGATCCAAATTTGGTCAAATTTGACCTAGTTTATCCTAATTTTTGCCTAAACCAGACCTAATTTTGTATACCATGACCTAATCAAACCCAATTTCCATAAATTTTTCATATATTCACCTAAATTAGACAAAATTTGGCCAAATATGACCTAGTCATCCAATTTAGAACAATTTCCCCCAAATCATACTTGTTTCCCCTAAATTAGACCTAATGTGCCCAATTTTGACATGATTTGGCCTAAATAAAACCTAATTTTGTATATTATGATCCAATCGGACCTAATTTCTCCAAATTTTCCCTATATTGACCTAAACAATATTTAATTTGGCAAAATTAGACCTAATCTCACCATTAGAGACCATTTTTCCAAAATCAAACTTATTTTACCCTAATCAAACCTAATATGTTCAAATTTGACATAATTTGGCCTAAAACCAAACCTAATTTGCATAACATGACCAAATCAAACCTAACTAACCCTAAATTTCCCTATGTTGATCTAAACGAGGCCTTACATGACCAAATCAGACTCAATTCCCCCAATTTAGACCTAATTCCCCCAAATCAGGCTTGTTTTCCCCCAAATCAGACCTAATTGACCCTAAATTGATACAGTTTGGGATAAATCAGACCCAATTTAACCGTAAAATAACTCAATTTGATCAAATTTGGATCTAATTTATGCTAAATTAGCCTTGAATTGACTTAATTTGGGCTTCAAAAGGCCTTAGGCAACAACTTAGGTCAATTAGGGGGCTGGGCGCTCAGTTTGAGGCGGGCAGACTTAAGCCTAGGCGCCCAGGCGTCGCCTAGGCGAGGGCCTGTACAACATAGGCAGAAAGATGCTCCCAGTGCTTTGTCTCCTATAGAAGACTGAATGATCCATCGTGCACCTCTGAAGACCAAACTCAGAAAGAGAGCCGTTGAATCTGCCAAACCAAGCACGAGGTGATTGCTTCAACCCATAGAGAGACTTGTGAAGACGACAAACTAAATCAGACTCCCCCTGAGCAATAAACCCAGGAGGTTGCTCCATATAAACCTCCTCCTGCAGATCGCCATGTAGAAATGCATTCTTTATATCAAGTTGGTGAAGAGGCCAAGAATGAACTGCAGCGAGAGACAGGAAGATGCGTATTGATGCCATCTTTGCCACAGGAGAGAAGGTTTCTGAGTAATCCTCACCATAGACCTGAGTGTAACCCTTGGCTACCAAACGTGCCTTGAGCTTGTCAACAGATCCATCTGCACCTACTTTGACTGTGTAAACCCAGTGACATCCAACTACAGATTTTTCCAGTGGACGTGAAACCAGGGACCATGTCTTGTTCTGGGCAAGTGCTGACATCTCATCCTCCATAGCATGACGCCAACCTGGGTGATCAAGGGCAACTGACACATATGAGGGTATAGAGATAGATGATATAGAAGAAAGAAAAGCATAATATGAAGGTGAGACATGGCCATATGAAACAAAGTTAGATATTGAATGTGCAACATTCTTGAGTGTGCAAGACCTCACACCTTTACTCAAAGCAATAGGAAGATTTTGTTGAGGTGGAGATAAAGTTGGCTCTACCTGACTGTCTGGCGAGGAAGCACCTGGAGAAGGAGCAGAACTGGAAGGAATTGTTGCACCACTTGCATTGATTCCAGAACTAGATTGTCCACCTGTACCTATACTTGTACCTGTACGACGAGCATAGACCTAAGTGATAGGTGGTCTAGAGGAATCTAAAGGAATATCATCGGTAGAAACAAGACTACTAGAAGACTCGACAACGACAGGAAGAGGTAAAAGTTCCTCCATAACTACTGGTGTCACTGAAGAATTCTCCTCAAAATAGGACGTGTCTTCAAAAAAGGTGACATCAGTAGATACAAAGAAACGATGTAAGGTAGGACTATAACACTTGTATCCCTTCTGAACCTGAGAGTATCCCAAGAAAATGCATTTGACCGACTTTGGACTCAACTTATCTGTACCTGGGCCAAGACAATGGACAAAACATGCACACCCAAACACTCGTGGTGGAAAATTATACAATGGCTTTGTAGGATGAAGCATCTGGAAAGGTATATGATTTTGGAGTACAGATGATGGCATACGGTTGATGAGATAGGTGGCGGTGAGAACTGCATCTCCCCAGAACTCCCTAGGAACATGCATATGGAGAAGAAGGGTGCGAGCGGTCTCCACTATATGCCGAATTTTCCTCTCAGCCACACCATTTTGTTGAGGAGTATGGGGGCATGATGATTGATGGATGATACCTTGAGTGGAAGTGAAATGAGTGAAATCATGGCTGAAATATTCTCTAGCATTATCCGAACGAATAATATGAATTTTCTTTTTAAACTGATTTTCCACCTCAGAACAAAAAGATTTAAAAATGGACAAAATCTCAGATCGTTCCTTCATCAAATAAAGCCATGTAGCACGAGAATAATCATCAACAAATATAACAAAATATCGAAATCTAAGTTTTGATGTGACACGACTCGGACCCCATATATCAGAATGAACTAACTCAAAAACAGACTCTGTTCGTTGACTTTCTTTTGACCTAAAAACAGACCTGGTATGTTTACCGAACTGACATGATTCACACTGTAACTTTTCCAAATTAGACAATGATGGGACCAAAACATTGAGTTTCTCTAAAGACGCATGACCAAGACGACTATGCACCACCAAGGGTGATTCAGCGACACACGCCGCAGAAGATGGATGCAAATAGTGGAGTCCATCCAGTTCATATCCTTCGCCAATCGTCCTCCTCGTCTTCAAGTCCTGTATGACAACATTATCTGGTAAGAAAGTGACCGAAGCTTGAAGAGAGCACGTAATTTTACTAATAGATAACAAATTGAAAGGAAAATGAGGAATAAATAGGGTGGATGGAAGAGATATATGTGGAGTTGGTGAAACCGTCCCTACTCTCTTAACAGATGCAACATGGCCATCTGCAAGGGTGACACCAGACATGTTGGGTTTATGCGTGTAGGTAGTGAACATCTCATATAAACCTGTGATGTGGTTAGTTGCACCTGAATCAAGGACCCAGTCTGACTTTGACGACGATGCACGAGAAGCTTGAGAGATACAAGCTGATGGACCAGATCTTTGTGTTAGAGAAGCTACAACTGAAGATGCTTGCTGAGAAGAACGAAGACGCATCAGTTGAGAGTACTCCTCTTCAGACAATGACTCTTGATGATTCGCCTCCTCATGAGAAGTCTCTGCAGCCACCATGTTGGCTGTCTTAGTAGGAAAGCCATTAAGCTCATAACAAGTGTCTTTGGTATGCCCTTTTCTGCCATAGTGAACACATTCTGGGCATTGACGGGGTGCACCACGACCAGCACCAAATCCTCCTCTGCCGCGACCACGTCCTCTGGGAGCAGTATATCTAGTAGATTGGGTGACTAAGGCTGACTTGTCACCTGGTGACTGACTGGCAGAGATTGTGTCTTGCTCTAAGAATGCACGTGAAACACGTGAGTAGGCATCTGCCATAGATGGAATCTCAGCTCCAGACAAAATCTGACTACGAACGCCCTCATACTCACAACGAAGTCCAGCTAGAAATTTAATCACCGTCATTTGATCACGTTGCTTCTGCATCTCCTGGAGATTTGTAGACAGAGGAAGTAACTTGTGTAGGTCATCAGTTAAGCACATTACTTCGCCATAGTATTGCGTCAGCGAATTATCTCCTTGTTGTAGCCCATATAGTTCTACCGTCATATCATACATGCGAGAGACATTATTAGAATACATAACTTGAAGATGATCCCACAGTGACTTGCATGTCTCAAAGTGATTTGTCATGTCTGCTATTTGCGGCTCCATGCTGTTCCATAACATATTTAAGAGATTTACGTCATGTTGTTCCCATTGTTCAAGCACAGTAGGATCTGTAGGTGGTTCTGCAGTCAGGTGTTTGATGTGTCCTTGGCCTTTAAAAAATATCTTCACGGTCCTACTCCACTGAGCAAAGTTCTTATCATTCAACTTTCGGTTGGTGATTGCATGATTCTGAATAGTAACAGTAGTAGACTGGACAGTATTCGCTACTACCTCCTTCTTCTCTGCCATGACTTCAACAAGATCAAGAAGAAATCAAAGTGATTTGACAACTGGACAGAAATTGAGAGTAGACGGTGATGACTCTGCTGTAATTTGTGCAAAGAAGGTAACTGCTACAGTAACCCGCAGTATGTCAACCGTAGGAGAATAGGTTTTCAACCCTCTTTCTTGATGTAGATGCAGAGGACGACCCCACACGCTGATTCTAGGGGTTAGGGCGTCCTACTAGAGCGAGGAAAGGAGAGGAAGTGACACCCTCACGCCCTCCAAAAGGGTCTGCCAACATGAGCAACAGGTACTGCTGTTGCTGAAGCTGAAAAACAAGAACGGAATTGGGTCCCACGGTAGGCGCAGCAGCAGGAAGAAGACACCTCAAGGCCGCTAGGGTAGAGGGAGACCCACCCCAAGGCTTGCCTTTGACGAGGAGCAGGAGCCGCTTTGATGACCGTCGCGCTACAGTAACGTACTGTAACAGCGTGTCACGTTACCGGTTCTATTGTTCCCTGATTGATTAGGGTTTTACACCATGCACTGATACCATGTTGGAGACATCAGATTGAGAGAAATCCTCGACAACCTGTATCTTAGGTTGTGTATATATATATACACATAAAGTTTGTACAAACTTAACACATAGGTCCCTGAGACTTTATATAATTACAAATAGATCCATATATATTAACAAAAAGGTTGTCACTTGTTTATGTGATTATGTTGGCATGATTGACCAAACGACTTGTCCTTATACACCTTAACAAAATGGGGTTGCTGAGCGCAAAAATTGTCATTTACTTGATGTAGCTCATACACTACTGTTCCAAATGTCTATGCCGAAGATTTTTTGGTCTAATGCTCTTCTAGCTGCTTGTTTTCTTGATTAATCCTCAACCATAGTCTGCCTTGCATGGATCCACCCCCTTTTTTGGTTTACGACCAGACAAGCAAGCTTTTCTAATTCCCCTCCGTGCCTTTGGTTGCACTGTGTTTGTTCACTTGTTTGATTCATGTGCAGACAAGCTATCTCTTTGCTCACCGCACTATTTTCTTGGAATATTTTCCCACACAAAATGGGTACATATGTTAGTCCTCGTCATTGTCATATGTTTGTGTCAGTTGACATTACATTTCACGACTCCACTCTGTTCTTTAGTAACTCTGTCCAGCGTGAGGGGGAGCACAACCATGAGAGTGAACTTACCTTTGGGGATGATAGAGTGAGAGAGCGAGAGCCACCACTCCCTGTGCTGTGTGATGAGAGTGTGCCAGATACTATTATTACGCCATCACCACCACCTCCACCTTCACCTATTCAACCTTTGCCGTTGGTTTACACCAAGCTAGCATGACATCACCCAGATTATGTAGCGGCACCAGTCAGAAGATTGACTCATCATCGTTAGATACTCCTAAGGTACCTGCTCATGCTGAAAGTTCTCTTGATGCTTTTAATTCAGACTTACACCTTTCAGTTGCAGCTTGAAAAGGTGTTTAGTCTTGCACAACAGGACATCCGATCTCTAGTGTCTGTTGCTTATCCCATATGTCACCAGCAACGCGCACGTTTTCTCTTCAGTTAGATTCTACAGTTCTTCCTTGCTCATATACAAAAGCAACCCGATGTTGCCGGATGGGTACAAGCCATGGATAGTGAGATGATAGCTCTTCACAAGAACTCCACCTGGGACTTGGTGGATCTTCCTCGTGGGAAGCATGTTGTGGGCTGTAGTTGGGTGTATATAGTTAAACATAAATCAGATGGACCTGTTGACCGCTTGAAGGTTCGATTGGTGGGCGATGCGTACACTCAGACACATGGAGTGGATTCTTTCGAGACTTTTTCTCCGGTTGCTGGACCAAGTTCTGTACGGATCCTTATTTATGTTGCTACTCATTATGATTGGTCTCTTCTCCAACTAGATGCCAAAAATACATTTCTTCATGGTGACCTTCTTAAAGAGGTGTACATGAATAATCCTATTGGGCATGTTGTGTACATGCAACACTAAACTTATCAAACCATGCCCGTGGTGATTTTAGCCATATGAGTTCCAAGCTAGGCATGCAGTGTATGCTCCAGCTTGAGGGGGAGTGTTAGAAAATAGAAGCTATTCATGTATTCTTTTCTTATTTCCTTTCTTTATTGGGTCTATTATGTAAATGCTCTCTTCCTATATAATAAACGCTAAGTTGCTACAGCAGGGCAGCACTTTTGCCTAATACTTTCACTCACATAATGACTTGTTTAGTTGCATACCATACAAATTCTCCTTGAGCAAGCAATGTGGTGGCTCCTTATAGATTGGTCTATGCAAATCATCACGCAGAAAGGTTTTATTACTATAAATCTGGGAATAACAATGTTCAATCCATTTAGGTGCGGCAGAACTCCCAAGTTATACCTCAACAAGAAAGCATAGCAAATAATAAACAAATAATCTTCTCACATATAAAAAGGAAAGTTATTCCACAATAATGGTTTATACCACATACACAATCATACAATCTCTTCAAAGTTATGCCAACTTTTCCTACTTTTCCCCCAAGCAAATTTTTAATCTTTATACTGTTGACTTGTTTCTAAAGAATTTATGCCAACTTTTCCCTAAATCACTCCCAAGTGAGCCTTTATGTTATTGCATTTGTGGGCATAAATACAGAATCCTCTTTGAAGAGGGGATGTGTAAGTATTGTTTTGGGGTTAATATCGAACCATATGCTGTACTTTTCTTAATATTCATTCATAAATTTTAAGGTCTCAACATCCTTAAACTGGTCTGAATCGTTTGATTGAAAATGCCATATTGCCGGTCCAATAAGCTATTAGCAACTCGGAGTAAATCAACCTGTGATGAAGTGTTATTGGTTAAGATAAAAGGCATTATGGATAGCATACTTGTTGCTCTCTAAATGTTACATTTGCATATAAGACATTTGTCACATATAGTTCTTACTTTCAATTTGGAATTCGGTAATTGGTCTTGTCTTTCATGGTGCTTTTAAATTAATCACTTTGATTATTATTAGGAATAAATCTAACAAAAAGATGATTATTGAATTGTTTTGGCAATTGTCAGAAGCTATTTCTGTGGGTACTTCAACTGTGTTGGTGATACATGTCCTAATCCAAATCCATGTTTCAACAAGGAATCTGAACTACTTACCTAATGCTTTGCATGCGATATATGTCAGGGCACCTTTTGCAGCGCTTTGTGGCGTGGGATCCTGGTTGCCGTTAAAACACTCGGTGATGATGTCATAGTTGATGAAGAGAAAGTGTAAGTTAAAGTTTTTGTCATCTTTCAAGTTGCAGACCTCTCTTAATTATTTTACTCTTTGTAGACGCGCATTTCGGGATGAATTGGCTTTGCTTCAGACGGTTCGGCATCCCAATGTGGTCCAGTTTTTGGGTGCTGTCACACAGAGTAGCCCAATGATGATCGTCACAGAATATTTGCCTAAGGTTCCAGCCCACCTTTCTGCTTAATTATGTGTTCTTTTTGAAGATTATTATTTGATTATATAGACGCAATAGGAAGGAGAGAAAGTTTGTTTGAGATAATTTATTATCTTAAGCCACTGTTTTTCCCTAGTCTGTGATAAGTTGTGTATTCTCTCCCCCCATCCCATATCTGCCCATATATATCCATTTTTTTCAATTCATGTTCGTTTTTATCTTTTGGAGCATTAAATTGGACACCTATGGAATAGGTATGGTCATTAAACAGAACCAAATCACCAATCTAAACCAGACCGACCAAATTGGTTTCAGATTTTAAAAACCGTCCAAGTCTAATCTGAGTGATGAATCAAAATGCACATATAACCAAACTGATGGCTATGTGTATGTAAATTTAAAGTCACATCTTTATACTTATAGGTTATAAGTACATACACATGGGCACATAAAAACATCATCATCATCATCATCAACAACAACAACAACTAAGCCTCATTCCCAACCATGTTGGGGTCGGCTACATTGATCCTTCATTTCCATTCAGCTCTATCATGGGTCATATTTTGATCGAGATGTAAAGATTTGAAATCTCTCTTTATAAGCTCTTCCCATGTTAATTTAGGACTTTCTTTTCTTCTATTAATTGTGCTTGACTCAATAGCATTGCTTCGTATATGCGCGTTACTCGGTCTGTGTTGCACATGGCCATACCGTCTGAGTCGACCCTTGCGCCACTTGTCCTCAATGCTCGCCACCCCCACTTTATTCCTGATATAATCATTTCTCAAGCAATCTTTTCTTATCTTCCCACATATCCATCTCATCATACACATTTCAGCCACATTCATCTTGTTGAGATCTTGTTTCTTCACCGTCTAACATTCGCTCCCATAGAGCATGGTTGGCCGTATAACTGTTCTATAAAACTTGCTTTTTAATCTGAGAGGGATCTTCCAGTCACATAAAACTCCAGTTGCACTACTCCATGTCAACCATCCTGCAGTGATCCTGTGTCAAACATCATCTAGGACACCCATCCATAGAATTAAATGTCCAATTTTGATGTCGTGTCCGATGGCCCAGAAACAGAATTTTTTTGAAATTTCGCACGAAATTTCGATATTTACGGCCCTAACAATTTCGACGACCAAATAAGCGAATTAAATTATGAAAATTTACCAAGACGATCTAAATGCCAAGATCTACTCAAATATGCAATAATATTTCATATTGGATATGTGGGGTGGGGGGTCTCCCACATTTGTAAGTGAAGGAAGCTGAACAATTTCGACAGAATTTGGATGGCAATTTCGATGACAAAATGAAGGAGTTAGATTATGAAATTTTGCATACACAATGTTTAGACAAAGATACACTAGATTATATATTAAAGTTATATGTTTAGAGGTTAGGGTGGGATCCATGTCTTGATGAGTGAGTGCAAAAATGATCAGAAATGGCAAGTCTGCTAGACAGTTAGACTGTTAAAAACTTCAAGTTACAACTTAGAATGTATAACTTACAATTACAAGTTACAAAGTTACGAACTACAAGTTGTATAAGTCTAGTGTTCACATTTAACTAGGTTACATGGGACATTTATACCAAGGAATGAAGTTTCGCCCGTACCGCCGGTATTTCGACCGAAATACCGATACCGACGCGTACCGATACGGAAACATGCGTGCGTACCGATAGGATCGCAAATACCGATATACCGACATGTATACCGCCCATACCGCCATGTTTCGATGATTTCGGTGCAAAATGCACTACTAACTTCACTGTACCGACCGAAACCGGCGGTATACCGATGGGTATACCGTTTTTTGCGAGAATGACTGTAGTTACTTCTTGGGAGGAGAAAGGAAGGTACATTTGGATGATTTTTGGCGATTGGAGCTAATACCAACCCAAATCAAGGTAATTATAACTAATCTCTTTCATTTCTACCATTAGCAACCTCTCCATCTCTTTTTCCTACTTTTTTCTTCCACTTTCACCTAAAAAAATTATTTTTTACCGCCAAAGCCTAATATTACTCCAATTATATATGTTTACGCGAACTATACATACATCTATAAGTATATTATATAGATCTACAATATTATCACTAGATCTACCTACTTACAACACTCTTAATTACTATTATCATACAATCTGTCTAACATATTACAATTAGTATTGATATAATTAGTTACTTATTTATGTTTAGTGGAAGATGTTTTACTAAAGAGTAATGTGAATATAATACAAACGAGTATTATACACTTACACAGTATCGCACATGAATGAGCAACGTGGAACTTCATATAATTTGCCAATAATGATGTGTATGAGGAGCATGTGACTACATACAACCACCTTTATAGGATGTGCATGTCATGGCCGCAATATCTCAGTAATATCAACTCATTACTGTATGGAGAACCAGCGCGCCACTCAACATACAGCTGATGTGAGTTGTAAGTAGATATGTTATTCATATGTTGTAAATTGCATATTATTGCATAATTGTGTGTATTTAAGTGTGTGGTTTGTGCTAGTAAAATTTCATATCTTAATTCCTACATTTTGTCATCGAAATCCTTCATCGAAATCCCAACGAAACAGGACAGATTTCTTACCTCCCCCATGATGGACCCCCCCTCCCCCACACCCAATATAGAATTTTATTGCATAAAACGATGCATTTAGGTGTAGAGATTACACCTGTAAAATTTCATAAATTAATTCGTTCATTTTGGCGTCGAAACGGCCAGGATTGCATCTGTCGGTATTTCCGTCGGTATACCGGTAAATACCTATTTCCAAGCTGTCGAAACGGCGTCGGTATCGGTCACCTCGTTCCTTGATTTATACATAGATCCAAGAAAGAACTTTGTTATTTTTGAAGTATTTCTCCATATCTCTATAGAAGCGTAGAAATTGATGAAGGTAATGTATAGATGGTCTAGAGATAGCGGAAACATGCCTTAGAATTAAGGAAAATAGGCTTTAGATGCAAGAGATTCAAAAACATTTGCCAAAATACCCAAGATGTATTAGCAGCCTTAGGAACAAATTTCTCGAAATTTAAGTTGTGTTTCTGTACCATTTCACGAAATTACGACCCAAACTGGCCTTTTTGCTGCAAAATTCACCCTATTTTGCGAAATTTTGCACCTAGGGTCGAAATTTTTGCGAAATTACGTCCCATTCCCTGCAATTCGTGTCCGATCATAGGTTTCGATGTCCGATTGAAAAAAAAATGAAATTTCGATCGAAATTTTATTCCACGTCCCCATATATTTGAATAATAGAACCCAAGTAACGAAATTTATCACATTTGGTATATCTACTCCGTCCAACTTGGCTCCACCATTCACACTGCGAGATTGGCTGAAATTGCAATGCATATACTCTGTTTTGCTCCTACTAATACATAAAAACATATATACAAAAATACAAATCAACTCACATAAAACCAATATGTACGTATATTCTAGACATGCATTCTCCTCTCCCATGGACAACTGACCCTTGGATCTTCCTCTACAAGGCCCTAGCGCCCTACCTAAAATGGAATTGGGTCTTTGAATGGCCAACTACAGCAAAGAGGCCCTCTCCTCTCTTCTCCCCATTGGCGTGCAGCAGCGTGGTATGCTGGGTTCGACACACTCAATGAGCTGCAAGGAGGTAGATTCCCCAGTGTTTCCAACAACAAAAGGGTCACCAAGCACCCCTGTCCTGTTCCGAAGGGCTGCTTAGGTCAAAAGGGGGTGTGAGAGGTGCCATGACCACTCCTTGAGTAGCTGTAGTGCACCACCTATACTATAACAATAGGAGTTTAACCCTAAATCTGAGGGGTGGAAATCAGGTCCGGGTTGAGTGGGTTCTATTTAGGGTCATACCTAAAATATAGGAGCCAGACCCTACTCGAAATTGATTTTGATTTTTATATTATTGACCTGAATGGCTGAAGCTAAAATGTTTTTTTGCGGTTGAAACCAGTGGACTCGAATAACCCAATAATACATTCTTGGCTCCTGCTAACATGTGAAAACCCGGATAGACCTGAACCTGAAATTGCCTAAATATGTATTGCTGATGCATCCAACAAAAGTAATATACGTAAACTTGAAATGATCTTGTTGCAGAAAGAACATTCACTTCTTGTATGCTTGACTTAATTGTGCTTAATACAAAAGAATAAAACTTATTAATTTACCGTAACTTTATTAAAGTATTCGTTGTTGGGAAGTTACAACAAACAAACACTATTTGCAAGGAAACATATTTTATGTTGTCTGATCGCTCAATCGCACATCCAGAACATACAAACAAATTTACTAATTACAAAAGTTTCACCGTCCAAATTTTAATAACAACAGTATATCTGCTGTTTATTAGCTCATTACCTATATATTGAACATATCTTATCGAATCACACCATCGTTCTATCAACGACAAAAACACAAATACAGAAAAAGTGCTGTTTAATAGTTTCAAATGATGGCAAATCCCAAACACAAGTTTTACAAGCTTGCATAATACTTTCAGAACAAACACTGACTTCAAACCTAGAACTAATAATCTCTTTGTATAACTTCAACACCATATAATCACAAAATAGATCCACACCATCAATATCAATTGCAAATGCATCGTAACAAATAATTTGAACAAGAATGAATTACAAGCTTAAAAGAAAATGCATCTATAATAGGGAAACATTCATTATAGAAGAATACAACTAGAAGTTCAATTGAAATTAGTAGATTTAGAAGATGCAAGGTGCTCTAGCCTAACACTGAGCATGAGTCGAATGAATAGATGGATTCAACAAATTTTTCCGTGGATTACGGGGTGAGAGACCATGTATCATGAACACCTTCGGCATCATTGTAGGTGCTGGGGTCCGCACTCCTCCATGCTCGTCATCCTCCTATGAGCTATCTACAATGACTTCTCTACTTTTGGCTTTTGCCGCAACACTTGCCGCATGAAGTCAAAAGGCTCCTGGATTCCCTTTGAGAAGGCTCTACATGAACCACCACACAACTAATGTTAGACTGATTTGCCTTGTCTGAAGCCCAACTGCATACCAGGGAAACTGGAAAGGCAGCCGTGCACAGCTGTAAGGTGTTGCCATGATGCCATAGCAGGCGTCCCACATATAAGGGACAATGACTGACTAGATAGGGTAATGCGACTTAGATGTTGCTTTCACCCCATGATCAAATAGGAGAACTACAAGATTGGACTAGGGTATCTTTGATTGAGGATGTGCAGATGTCGGTGACTTGCGGCGACTGTACTAGTTAGGCTAGGTTATCCACTTACTAGGGTATTTGTTTTGTTTTATAAGAAAGACCCAACTTACTACTGTTTTTGATTTATTTTTGGGTTATCAGGTTCTTCGAGTTGAATGCAAGAAATGCAGACTCGACCTGTAAATATTTGCTGGTTTTGATAGGATCTGGGTCTCCTCCGGGTCGAGTCTGAAAAATGGCAAACTCGGACCCACCTTAGGGTCGGGTTTTTTGAGCCAAGTTTGGCTTTGCCAGCCCTACCAAATCTACTATTATCATTCTCCCCCTATGCTTCTTCTCTACACACTGTTTCGACTCAAATGTAGCGACCTCATGTATATTTAGACCACACTAACACTTGCCTGGACCCCACTATGCCACACCCTCAGAGTTCCTAGTTTTATGTTTGGAATATGGTCTTCTTGATTTCAGTCATGCTATGTCGACAGATACACCATGGTGCATTCCAAAGATTATATTGCTAGCGTCAACAACATCGATTATTAAGTTGGGACTCCAGTTGAGGATGATATCGAGTTTTGGTCTACATTATCAGAGATATGTAACCAACTTCACAACTTCCTGGCTAAATGAAACTTGTCGTGCTCTGTCTGCAAGCGAGCCTCTCTGCAATAGCAATGTGGCTGTATGGAACCTGTTACATTGTATGTCGCAAGCGATCTCAGCACTTGCAACATATCATGGGCCAACATGCGAGGTTGTTTCTAGGCTGCAATCACCGCCTCTAACTTGCGATATTTGCCAAATTATGCTGCATCCAGTTTTTCCCTTAACTGCACCGAAGTTGACTCAATCAAACTTGAGTTGTTTAAAACTCCAGTCAGGCAAAGAGGGTTGTTGTTGATGCAAACTGTGTTAATGTGGATTCAGAAGTATTCCTCCCAATATGTGGGCCCGAGTATGAAGAATATAATGACACGACGATCTCGGGTCGTCACCCTGATGACACCGGTCGATTGTTCAAAATTTCTGGACTCTCGTGTACTACATGTACAATCCACTGCAGGGAGATGGACTCAGGTCGCCCACTAGACTCACTGAAGGCTCGCCTTTCTAAGATGGGGGGAGTTGATGTAGGACAAAAGCTCTTTGTGAGAACCCGATCAAGGTGTGTTAGATATTTGTAGCTATTTTGGGTGTTTGAGTTAATTGTAGGGACTTATTATTAATTCTAGGAACTCAATCCTTATCTCATGGATTTACTTGTAAGTTCCTAGTTTTATGTTATATTGGGTTAGAATTCGGTGATTAGTCGCAAATGTCACACCAATTAGGGTCACCAATCGTCATTTATAGATACAACTTGGGGTATTTGTTCATGCAAAAGTTTGATTATGGATGAAATTGGTTCCCCAATAGTTTTTCTTTTGATAGATCAAAGCCCAATTCACTAATGAAAAAGGAAAAAATGTACTAGCAACAATTACCTTTGCTAGCAAAACTTAGAAATGTTGAGGTATCAGGCTGCAAGAATATATTTCTGATACTATAATTATTACCTAACTCCATTTGAACAAATTATTAAGTATCAACTCAGGTTTGTCCGTAGCGACAACTTCATGCGCTATATATAAAGTAATAAGACCCATACCCCGAAAAAAAGCTGTAAAAAATGTGTTTCCAGTTTCTCTCAGGTGGAAATCTCATGTTAAGGAATATTTGGATATTAATTTCCCTCCAAATAAAGATCCTAGATATTCTAGGAAAGTTAGTTTGTAGAAGAAGCCGTGCTGTGCCACCGATGATGGAATTTGACTACTTTTAGGTAAGGCTTTCAAACCCGACCTGGAGGTCGATCCTGCAAAGCGTCCGGATCGCCTCTCTCTGGTTCAACTGCTGGGTTGACCAAGTGACGTCAGCATGACGCCATATATATGATATAATTATATACACGTATTTTTGAATATATGTGTGTGTACATATATATATAGTATGTGCACGTGTGTGTATATATAGTGTGTGCATACGTATATATATCAGTGTGTATTTATGTATATGTATATATTCCACTATATGAAACTTGATGATGAATGATTAAACATCTAACATGCAATACCAATAATCTGTTAGTAAATAAGCAACATAATGGTTTTGCAATGATTGAACCAGACCTCGAACAGGTGAGGCCATTGTTTCCGAGATCCTCTGTTCTATTGGTGGTCTGACCAGTTCAACTGACCGGTTGGAAAGAGGTGGGAGAGGAGGAAGAATAGGCAACCAAAAGAATAGGTAGAACTGGAAGAGGAGGAGGAAGACGAGAAAGAGGAGCAGCAACAACAGCAGGACATTGTTGAAGAGGTGACTGGGAGAAGAGGCCCCTCTTCCACAGCAGGGGGAGGAATGGAAGAGGAGGATGTAGAATAAAAGGAAGAGGAGGACATGGAGGAGGGAGCAGGAAAAGGAGGATGGAGGTGGAGGAAGAGGATGATGCGAAGGAGGGGGAAGGAGTAAGAAAAGGAGGGAGCAGCAGCAGCAATGACGGGTGGAAGTTGGGACTGGAAGGGAGGAGGAGCAGCAATAGCCAACTGGCTGCTTGGCCCAACCAGTGACCAGATCACTAGTTTAACCGGCCGGTTCATCGGATTGTGGTCGGTTGCATGCGTTTCTAGTTCTGAGGGCTGACAAGACCATGCTGGTCTCCAGGTCATGGTTGAAACGTCTGGTTCTGTTTGGTATTCAACTGAGGATGTGGATTTGTGAATCTATTTTGTGTGCTTCATCTAGGGTTCATGTTGCAGCTTGTGTTTTGAGGATTTTATAGAAATTTACTGTTGGTGGTGGTCGCTAGATTCTACAATGCTAGCATGGATTTGTCGGGAATGTCCCGTTATTAATAAACTGGTCATTGTCAGACTCAGTGGGGCATGCCTGCAATTGCTGTTCAGTCTTATGAGATGATTTTTAGTAATGGCTTAAAGTGAACCTATCTTTTAGGCAGAATGGTTTTACTCGTGCATTGGGGGGGGGGGTTGTCTGGGGTTTGCGGATCTTGTTTGGAGGTTATTTGATAGTTTTTTAATGGATACTTTGCAGTTCTATACTTCTACTATTATCAAGGCAAATTTTAATTACTTCAATTATGTCACATGATAGTACTATTATATCAATATATCTGGCATACTTGTTCTTTGTTCGGTATCATTCATTAGCTACTGTTCAATCACAATGCAAAATACATCTATAAGATGCTTCATGTGATATTTTATTATTTATAGAAAAATGCAAGATTGATTTTTAGCTTGGCAGTTAGGATCGTTTAGGTACTCTATATATTCTGATTTTCTTTGCATTGCAGGGTGATCTTCGTGCCTACTTAAAAAGGAAAGGAGCAATAAAACCAGACCTGGCTGTGAAGTTTGCCCTCGATATTGCCAGGTGAGTTTGTACTTATATGCTTGTTATAATTAATTGTCTTCTGTGGAGGAATACTGTATCCAGCATGATAGTTCTTCTACACAAATACAATAGATTTCTTTGGGTGAACCTTTATCTGCTTTTTATGTCACAAAGGGAAGATAGATTGAATGATATACATCAGTGTAAAAAGTTCTTAGTTGTTGATACAGTCCTTTTTTTTTTTCTCTGCTTAAGGGGGATGAATTACTTGCACGAGCACAAGCCTGAGGCTATTATTCACCGTGATCTGGAGCCTTCGTGAGTGCCTTTTTCAAAATCAACCTTCATAACACTGCTTTGAATCTTTACCCAATGGTTTCTATGTTTTTTAGTTTTGAACATCCATCTGAATAGTGTGAAACTATTGGCACATGCTTGCATTGCCACTTTCGAGTAAGATACAGAAATATACTCCGGGATGGTTCTGGGCATCTAAAAGTTGCGGACTTTGGAGTCAGTCAATTTCTTAGAATCGCGACAACCGTGAAGGAAGACAAGCCTATTGCCTGTGTTGATACTAGTTGTAAGCACATTCTCTTCCTTACTTTTCAGCCCTATGCATTGTTTATCCCTGGTTATTCCTTTTTTCAATGGGTTAACATAACTACACTAATGTTAAGACTTTAATATCACAATTCTGAATGCCGATGAACATTTAAGAGTTCTACACCACTTTTGAAATAGATATGTCTTCAGGCCACATTTATGGTATCAGCCTCGTATTACACCTATTACCATGTGGGCTTCACTCCCTCAATCCACTCTTTCTCCTCCAAAATTAGCACCTCTCTGTTCCCTGCTTTGCCTCCCTGCTTCTGCTAGAAGCAACTATAGGCAGAAGCAGCACGGGAGACAACACATAGGAGGGGAAGCTTGGGGGAGGAGGAACAAGGGGAAAGGGTGAAGAGATGTCCGAAGAGTTAGAACCACTGCTCAAACCATCATGTACCACTATTTTGATCTTTCAATTTCTTTGTATAAACCAAAAAGGTCTTGCTCTTCGCATCCTACATTACATAGTACATCTTATGACGACTTCTCATTTCATCCACAGATCAGGTTTAAACCGGTGAGGCAACTGAATACATGTTCCATTGGTGATTCATCCCACTCATTCAGTGACATCAACCATGATATCATATATGTATATATATGTGTGTATATACATGTGTATATATATGTGTGTGTGTGTGTGTGAGTGTGTGTGTGTGTGTATATATATGTATATATGTGTATATATGTGTGTATATATATGTATATATGTGTATATATGTGTGTATATATATGTATATATGTATATATATGTGTATATATATGTATATATGTATATATATCTATATATGTATGTATATATATTCTAAAATACTAAAGGCTATTTCTTATTGAGTGAATAAAACAAGTACATGACTCTCTCTTTTATAAGACAAGAGAGTGAGACATAGAGTAGAGCTAGGCAATATGGGATAAAAGTACAAGAGGCTACAAAGACAAAATCCAAAGTAAGAAACAACACAACACAGTAAAATATATATACTAATACTCCCCCTCAAGTTGGAGCATAGATATCAATCATGCCCAATTTGTCAATCAGAGCAGTGAATCGAGTCTTCGGAAGAATCTTGGTGAAGATATCTGCAACTTGATCGGAAGTATGTGTATAAGGCGTAGATATTTGACCAGATAAGACAGCTTCTCGTACAAAGTGACAGTAAACTTCGATGTGCTCAATACGTTCATGAAATGTAGGATTACTCGCAATAAAGATAGCAGCCTTGTTGTCACAGTACATAGGAATAGAATTGGAATGAGAGATACCAAAATCTTTCCGAAGGCCACAGACCCAGAAGAGTTCACAGGTAGTATGAGCCATGGCTCGATATTCTGCTTCAGCACTAGAACGAGCAACAACTGTTTGTTTCTTGCTACGCCAGGTAACCAAGTTACCACCTACAAACGTACAATAACCAGAAGTAGATCGGCGATCTATTTTGCTCCCAGCGTAGTCAGAGTCGGAATACCCAACAAAGTTACAGTGGCCATGTTTCTTATACAGAAGACCTTTTCCAGGAGAACTTTTTAGATATTTTAAAATATGGCAGACAACATCCCAGTGACATTGTCTTGGCTTATCGAGATACCTGTTAATCAGTCCAACTACAGATGTGATATCAACTCGAGTGACAGTAAGGTAGATAAGCTTCCCGACCATGCGACAATACTGATGATGATCAAGATAAGGAGGAGATGTCTCGTCATCCTAATTAGTGTTCGGGTCCAACGGGGTATTGGTAGGCTTGGCTCCAAGAAGACCTGTTTCAGATAGAAGGTCTAGAACATATTTGCGCTGAGATAAGCACAGATCAGAAGATGACCGAGACACTTCAATCCCAAGAAAGTATCTCAATGTACCTAAGTCTCTAGTGACAAAATGAGTTTCTGGGTAGCGTTTAGTAGCTTGAATACCTACAAGGTCACTCCCAGATAATATGATGTCATCAACATAAACAATCAAGATAACAAGCCCAAAGGTGTGTTTGATAAATACAGAATGATCAGACTGAGAACGACGAAACTGAAATTTTTGAAGAATAGAGCTCAACTTATCAAATTAGGCACGATGGCTTTGCTTCAGTCCGTAAATTGCTTTGCGCAGACGACAAACTTTTGAGGACTCCCCCTAAAGCACAAAACCAGGAGGTTGTTCCATGTATACCTCCTCATGCAGATCACCATATAGAAAAGCATTCTTGACATTGAGCTGAAATAAAGGCCAGTCAGAATTAACAGCCATAGAAATAAGTACACGAACCGAGTCTAGACGGGCAACAGGTGAGAAGGTCTCAAAGTAATCCACGCCATATGTCTGGGTATAGCCTTTGGCAATAAGACGAGCCTTGAGACGTTCAATAGTGCCATCAGGCTGATATTTGATTGTAAAGACCCATCGACAGGAAACTGAAGAACAACTAGTAGGAGGATCAACTAACTGCCAAGTGTTTCGTTTAATAAGTGCCTGCATTTCAGATTCGACGGCCTGACACCAAGCTGGATGCTTAAGAGCCTGAGAAGCATTCTTAGGAATAGATACAACAGAAAGAGCAGATGTGAAATTTGCAAAATTAGTCCCCAAGTGATCAGTGGTATAGAAATTCCCAATGGGGTGTTTGTGTACACGTCCGAGTACCTTTGCGTAAGCTGATAGGTATATCTAAGTCAGAAAATACTTGGGATGGAGGTGGATCTGCCGTCGAGGATGAAAGATCTGGATCGACCATGGAGGGAGTTGGAGCCTTCGGTCTTCTTTGATAAACCTTCAGTGGAGGAGCAACCACAGGAGTCGTATCCGATGAATCAGATGCATCAAACAACGGTAAAGGTGTATCCGCAAATAAATCCGATGTTAAGGCAGAACCAACAGAGGAATAAAAGGGCATATGTTCAAAGAAGACGACATCAGCTGAGACCATCCACTTCTTTCCAATCAGGTTATAGCAGCGGTACCCTTTTTGAGTCCTAGGGTACCCTAAGAAGACACACTTGATGGCTCAGGGATCAACTTTAGTTAATCCAAGACGCAGATTTTTAACAAAGCAGGTGCTTCCAAAAATCCGAGGGGGGACAGAAAACAATGGAGCATCAGGATATAGAATTTGATATGGAACTTGATTGCCAAGAACAGAAGATGGCATGCGATTGATAAGATAGCATGCAGTAGAAATAGCTTCGGGCCAAAAACAATGGGGAACATGGTAGTGAAACAGAAGAGTGCGAGCAACTTCAAGAAGATGCCGATTTTTGCGTTCGACAACTCCATTCTGTTGCGAAGTATAGGTGCATGAGGTTTGGTAAATAGTACCCAGTTTGCGACAAAAAGAACTGACTGAGGCTTGCATAAATTCAAGGCATTGTCAATGCGAAAGATTTTTATAGGTTTACTAAACTGGGTACATATTTCAGAAAAAAAGGCAGTAATAGTATCAAGAATGTTAGATCGATCTTTTAACAGGAATATCCAGGTGGTTCTAGAGAAATCATCAATAAAACTCATAAAATACCGGAAACCAGAGACACTGGGAACAGAACATGGACCCCAAATATCAGCATGCACTATATCCAAAAGTTGTTTTGAGCCAATACATAATTTTTTTGAAAAAGTAAACCTAGTCTGTTTGCCTAACTGGCAAGTTTCACAATGAAAAACAAATTCAGAAATAGCAGGTAGTATGTGCTTCAATTCGGCCGCTGACGGATGTCCCAACCGATAGTGCCATTGGATGCCCGTCACAAAAGAAGTCAGAAGTGCAGCAGTCCTCGGTACATCCATGTAGTATATGCTGTCTGGTCCCTCATGGCCCGAATCGATCTTCGTCCTCGTACGCAGATCCTGAAAGATAACACCATCCGGGTCAAATGTTACAGAACAACGCAGACTGACTGACAAATAATAAATTAATTCAAAATTTAGGAACATGATGCAGAGCGCAGAGGTAGGCGGTCAGAAGTACAGATGTTGCCAAAACCAGATACAGGCGTTTGTGAACCATCAGGTAGAGTAACAAGAGGAATAGCAGTAGTTTTATGCAAAGTAGAAAACAAGGTAGGATTGCCAGTAATGTGGGAGGTCACACCAGAGTCGATCACCCAAGTGTTTTTACCAGACTGGGTTAGGAGAGCAGTACTGCCATCAGTGGAAGTCTCCGTAGATGAAGCCAAACACGCTTGAAGTAGTTTCTCAAATTCCGATTTGATCCAATCGACAGATGGTGGAGCAGACGAGGAGGCAGTAGTGTCAGGCTGCTTAGATGTGACTTGATTTGGCCATGCAGGTTTCCCATGTTTGATCCAGCAACGGTCTTCATTATGATTAGTCGGTTTGCAGAAGGTGCATTAGCGTTGTTCAGTAGCATCAACAGTAGAGGACCCCCGTCCTGGACCAGTAGAGGATCGTCCACGACAGCGTCCTCGACTGCGACCACGTCTATGAAAGGAGTCGCCAGTCCTAACAGCGAGGGCTGTCCTGTCAGAAGTATCAGGAAGTGCACGAGACAGAGGGAAGGCGCTGCACACGTTTCAGAACATCGCATAGGGTAGGAAGAGGATCTCAGTAATATTTGATGATAGGGGATGATAGACCCCGAACTCATCCCAAAGTGCAGAGCATTGATTATAGTAGTCCTCCACAGAATCAGTAGTCGAGTACTCCAGTTTGGCCAAGTTTTTGAAGATCTCGAACATCTTCGGATTCTGTTGGTGAGAATACACGTGAGAAAGCTGATCCCACATTTTCTTGGCCGTCTTCAGGCGGAGCAAAGACTGGCTGATTTTGGGCTCTGTACTATTGACCAGCCAGGTCATGACGTCATAATCTTCTTTAGACCAAAGATCATAGTTCTGTTTTGTCTTGTCATCAACATCTGTAGCAGGAGTCGTTGGAC
The DNA here is from genome assembly GCA_963693085.1 of Alisma plantago-aquatica. Lineage (NCBI taxonomy): Eukaryota > Viridiplantae > Streptophyta > Magnoliopsida > Alismatales > Alismataceae > Alisma > Alisma plantago-aquatica. The sequence continues at coordinate 702,623,875 of OY856413.1, read as the reverse complement.
CTTTGGTAGACAATTGCGAGAAGCGTCCTTGAGCCTTGACGTAGATGTTGGATCAAGGGCTCTAGAGGGAGGGGGGGGGTGAATAGAGCTTCACAAATCTCACAAGACGAATTAGACCTTCAAATTATATTAAGTGCAAAAACTTAAGCATACAACCAATTTAAAGTTCTAACTAGCAAACATAGCAAGGATGAGAGACAAGGATAGCATACACTTGGACAAAGTGGTTTAGAGTGGTTCCACACTTCAAATTAGAAGTGAGACAATCTACTACCTAGAGGTGGTTAATCTCTAGAACTTTGTAATCTTGATGCTCTTATATTCATTCATAAGATTACAAGACAAAACCACATTCATCCAAGGGCTTAATACCTCAAGCAAGGATCTTCAACCTACCGAAGGAACTTACCCACTTGAACCAAGGAGTCTTCAGCCTTCAACAAGGACTTACCCACTCCATCTTCAAGTATTTGGCCTTCAAGGAATTACCTACCCTTTTTGAACGTCCGCCTTGCCTATCTCCTTCACTCGGAGATCTGGAACACCATGCTTTCTTCAACCTTGAAGAACAACAACTCCTTCTCCTTCACTCAGTGAAGATCTTCAAGCCTTTTCTTCAATAAGGAAAGGGGGTAGGAAGATGGAGGTGGAGAGCTTTACATGGATACAAGGGATAGCTCTCTTACAACAGATCCTAACTCACTCATACTCACGGATTTGACTTGAAGGTAGAGAGAGAAAGGGGCTCAAAGGTGTGCAACACTCTCAACTAAGCAAGAACCAAGCATATATGGAATGAGCAACCTTGAATGAACTCCAAGTGGTCCTATTTATAGCTGGGGGTGCCCCTTTGAGTTGGGGAACACTTAGGGCCGAATTATAGCCGTTTTTGCACATAGCAACAAATCTATTTTCGTCCAGATAAGTCACCAACGGTTAGAATAACTTTTTCTGCGTTTTTCGTACAGTACATTCGGTCGAGATTCAATAAAGGTAACTCGACCGATTGAGTAAAAGACAAACCCAATTTTCAAACCATCGGTCGAATTTGTCCTGAGGAAACTCGACCGACCAATGAAAATAGCATTTGGTCAGTAACCCGATCGGTCGAGTTCTGTGAGTGTACAACTCGACTGATGAACTCTTCAGAGAATTGATCCAATGGATCGGTCGAGATTGTAACTCGACCGATTAACAACATGTGATCAATTTTCTAAAGTGCTTAAAAAGTGATTAAAACTTGGTTCTAAGTGTCCCACATAATTTTCCCATCTTAGTTACAAGTCATATCATCAATACAAGTGATTACAAAATTCTTCTAAGGTCATTTACATGGATTTCCTAATTTGCACACTTGCATAGCTTTTGACTTGAACTTGGACAAGCTAGGGCTTGTGTAATTTGATCCTTTTCATGTACCTAACACCTGAAATCAATCTTGAATACACATATTAGATACATATGAATGGAATGGTTAAGTCATTATCAAAATATGGACAATGTATAACCTCTAGGTCAACATTCTCCCCCTTTTTGACAATGGCAAACCATTCCTCAAACATATTGAAAAGGATATAGAAATTATACCTTTGCCTTGTGAATTAGGGGGATTCAAGATGTGAACAATGTGAATTGCTCCCCCTCAATCTATGTTTACTTTAACCTGCATAGTTTGTCTATCTACACAAAGCAATTATAGCATACATGTACTCTATGGTCCTTTGCAAGTCACATGATAAAACATAAAATAAACAAGAAAAGGATCTCATAAGCAATAAGCAACATTATAATAAAGAATAGCAATATGATTGAGTTTCAAGACATTGAAGTTCTCTCCCCCTTTTGACATTATCAAACATGCAATCTCATATCATATATCAACCAGAGACGAAAGAAACACACAAGCTAAGTCATAATCAAAATATGGTGAAATATGGCACCAACTCATAGAATATCACTGATCAAGGAGCAAGAGTGCACATAACATAGATTACAACTCAGAAGCATGTTCTCATAAAAACAGTTACAAACTAGAAACGATGAAAACTGAAGATAAAATAGTACATTTCAGATAATGTGCCCAGATATTGCTAATACAAAATAGCCTAGAAAGATATATATGATCAACGAACTAAACTAAAAACTAAGAAACAACTAGACATCTAGACTATGTCCACAACATCATCATCATTAGCAGCTCCAGGCTCGTAGTCCTCGTCTCCATCTGAAGGTGCAGCAACAGTAGTGGCTTCATCACCAGAATCACCTCCAGAGCCATCACTATCATTAGAAGCATCCTCACCATCGCCATCATCGTCTTCAAGCCTTTTCTTCAATAAGGAAAGGGGATAGGAAGATGGAGGTGGAGAGCTTTACATGGATACAAGGGATAGCTCTCTTACAACAGATCCTAACTCACTCATACTCACAAATTTGACTTGAAGGTAGAGAGAGAAAGGGGCTCAAAGGTGTGCAACACTCTCAACTAAGCAAGAACCAAGCATATATGGAATGAGCAACCTTGGAATGAACTCCAAGTGGTCCTATTTATAGCTGGGGGTGCCCCTTTGAGTTGGGGAACATTTAGGGCCGAATTATAGCCTTTTTGCACAAGACAACGGATCTATTTTCGTCCAAACAAGTCACCAACGGTTAGAATCACTTTTTCTACGTTTTTCATATAGTACATTTGGTCGAGATTCAATAAAGGTAACTCGACCGATTGGGTAAAAGACAAACCCAATTTTCAAACCATCGGTCGAGTTTGTCCTGAGGAAACTCGACCGACCAATGAAAATAGCATTTGGTCAGTAACTCGATCGGTCGAGTTCTGAGTGTACAACTCGACCAAGGAACGAGGTATCCGATTTCGATGCCGTTTCGACAACATGGAAACCGAATTTTTTTGAAATTTAGACAAAAAATTCGATAGATGCAACTGTGCCTGTTTCGACGCCAAAATGAACGAATTAATTTATGAAATTTTACAAGCGTGATCTCTACACCTAAATGCATCATTTTATGCAATAAAATTTTATGTAGGGGTAGGTTGGGGGGTGGTCCTTCATGTGGGAGGTAAGGGCACTGTCCTATTTCTTGAGGATTTCGATGAAGGGTTTCGATGAGAAAATAAATGAATTAAGTAATGTAATTTTTCAAGAATGAGCTATATACATGCATGTACTAATTTGTGTTACAATATCAAATATTGGATATATAGGGTATCCCCACAAATTTTACTTGGGTTGATAGTTTGTTGTTGATATAGACTCAATAGTCAATCATTTCATTGGTCCCAAGAACACTAGTGCAATGTTTCCAAGCTCAAATCATTATTTGTTGGTTGGTTGGCTTCTTAGCACCTTCATTGTCTAATAAACCACCACTAGGATACATGTCTATATTGTAGAAACTAAAAAAGCATGCATTGCATAAGTATTTAATAATTTGAATAGCTATTATTAGGGAAATGCAATGAAATTATGATATACTATAAGTATCTACTATGTGTAAGTACTAAATGGTGAAATAACTCCAATCCCTCTTTGCTCCTCTTAAAGAAACAATAATAGCAACAAGGATTGCAATTATCAAAATTTTCATCGAAATTTGACGAAATTCATCGAAATTTGGCGAAATTCATCGAAATCATCGAAATTTGCGAAACTCATCGAAATCATCGAAATCGACACAGTCGCACGTTTCGGTACCAGATCCCATCGAAATCAAAATTTTTAGGCAAAATTTTGCCAATTTCGCCGAAACCTCATTCCTTGAACTCGACCGATGCACTCTTCAGAGAATTGATCCAGTGGATCGG
>OY856413.1:702402555-702612555 GCA_963693085.1 Alisma plantago-aquatica | reverse complement strand
TCAAAAATCTAATCCGTTTATCTTCTTAAACATCTTGTGAATAGCTCATACGCAGAATTTGGGCACATTTGGACATTTATAGGTCATGTTATAAAGACCTAAAAAATTATGCATTTCAAATTAGTTTCACGCGTCGATTTTGTTGCCCTTGGATGAGTGACTTACACTCATCCAAATGGGCTCAAAATTTGTATGTAGCCTAGTTATAGTATCACGGTGAAGATCAATGGTTTACATTTTGCAAAAAAATAGTCTTGATATGCAAACACACTTGAGTGTATTCGTGCGATCTATACACTCGAGTGTATTCTAGCCTGAATCTCTCTCTCTCTCTCTCTCTATATATATATATATATATATATATATATATATATAGTGAAGCTGGAATGCACTCAAGTGTACCGGAGACGCCATACGCCTAAGTCGTTTTCCATCATGAAGCAATTATTTTTAAAATATAACCGTTGATCTTCTCAAATATCTTAAGAACATTCTACATAAAAATTTAAGCTCATTTGGACACTTATAGGTCATGCATCTCAAGGAGGAAAAAACCACACATTTCAAATTAGTTATGTGCGTCGATTTTGTTGTCCTCGGATGAGTGACTTACGCTCATCCAAATGACCTCAAATTTTGTTTGGGGCCTATTACTATTGTAACAATGAAGATCAATGGATTAGATTTTGCAAAAATATGGTCTACATAGGAAAACACCAGTGGGGTGTACGGTGTGATCTGTACACTCGAGTGTATTCTAGCATGACTCTCTCTCTCTATATATATATATATATTATTAGATCAGTTAGTTTATTATGTACATGGGCCTAATTGTCTTGGCCCATTAGGGTTAAGTTATGCTTTCTTGTACTTGCCTCCTCTCCTATATATAGGAGGGGACTTTGCCCACTATCAATAACAAATATGTTTCTAGCCTCCATATAATTTTCCACATGGTATCAGAACATCGATGCTAACCTAGGGAGGAAAAGAGAGAGCTTTAGCCTGCGGGCGGCAGTCACCTTTCTTGGCTTGGCTGCCCACCAGGCATCATCCTGACCTTCATGGTCCTCTCCTCTCTTTTTCTTTCCTAAAAATCCAATCTTTTATCCTGCAGTCTCTTTCCCGACCATCACCTATGTTATCTACCTCCTCTGATTCCTATATATCTAATCCTCACTTTCTATGTTTTCCACGAATCCATCCTCCTCCGACCTCCAAATGAACGCCCTTCATGTCAACAAAGATTCAGATCTCGTCTTCTAGAAATCTAACGAGTGCATCCATCGGAACCAGCCGTCGTTGCACTGACCTCTTCCTCCGATTCCTCATTAGGTTTTTCGCTGGGGAATCATTGCAATCGTTCTTTGGCTCATATGGTGCCTAGACCCCTTTGGCTTGTCGCGGCCACTCTATTCCCTCACCTCGTGCCCACTCATTCCCATCACTAATAGTATTCACAGATTGACATCATGCGGATCCAAGTTGGACGACTTGGAGTTGCTATGAAACTATGTTTTCCATTGAGGATTTCATCCGTGTTGGCGACTGCAAGATTCTGAACACCTAGGCATTTTGAAATGCCATCGTTGCCTCAAGCAATTATTGCGCAATCGCGAGCAACATCACGCGGGGTGAAGTTACGCCTGTAATCATCCTACGATCATTCTCCTTCTTCATTGCCTTTTGGTCTTCATTTCCCATTATTACCATGAATTCCGTGCAAGTTATTTTGCAACACTTTTTGCCAACTAGCGTTGTTTCCAATTCCTACGATGAGTTAGATGGGAAATAGAGGAAAGATTGCTATGTGCTCTTAAAAGACATTGGTTTTGGACGAATCTTATTAATACCACATTCACCATCTCGTTTCGGCACATGATCTTCCACCTTTACCAATATGTGGATCAAGATTTTATCTTTCAAGTGCGAGAAGGTCTATGACCCACCTTTGACTGGTAAGGACTTGAATTTTGTATTATTATTTGTTAAAAAAATAAAAGACCCTGTGCTAGTTTATAAAGCATAAACAAAAAAAAGAAGGGGCAATGCATTGATTTTTCTTCCTACCATGCTTGTTCCGGTAGTGCTTTACCTTTCCTACTGAGTTCCATTCCGGTAGTGCTACTCCTCTTCCTCCCGAGTTTCCATTCCAGTAGTATTTTTTTTTCTGTTATACCGTGCTTATTCCGGTAGTGCTTATTCTTCCTACCGTGCCTTTATGCCGGTAGTCCTTTATTTTTGTGCCGCCATTCCTCTACCAATATTTATGACTCTCCACCCCAACCACTCTCATGATATTTTTGTGGTTGGAGTGAGGGGGAGAATAGAGGAAGACGAGAAGAAGAGAGAAGAGGAGATAAGACGAAGAGAAGTCATGATCCGACCATGTTGCTTAGTTTCTGCACATTCATCAGTGTTGTTGATACCTACCATAGTGCATATTCCTACAGTGGTACATCTCAAGCACGTGCCCACTTGCTATGGTGCAATATTCCTATAGCAATGCTCTTATCCCAACTACCGTGTGTTATCCCGGTGTTGGTGCTTCTTGTGTGGAAATACTTCAACAACAATGGCGAATCAGATGACTTCTACATATGTTCTCCACTCTACATTGCTCTACTTGCTCGTCAAAGATTCAAAAAAATATTGTCGTTATTTCAGCGAGTCCATCGATCTCAGAGAATGATTTGTGATTACTTCTAAAGTCCGATGATTTTCAAATTCAGGGAGAGTCCACTCTGCTATTACTGCTTCTACATTGATCTTATCTTCATCAAGGGAAATGATTTATTTACTGCCATGTGCTTATGTTCTTCAGGGGGAGTGTTACAATCTTCAGTTCTTGTATTACATGATTCAAGGGGAGATTATTTTTTGTTTGGGGAGATCATTTCCGTATTTTATCTTTTTCATGTATTAACAAGCTGGACATGTGTTCCACCCATGCTCCAGCTTGCGGGGGAGTGTTAGATTAGTTACTTTATTATGGACATGGGCCTAATTGTCTTGGGCCTCTTGGCCCATTAGGGTTTAGTTATGCTTCCTTGTACTTGCCTCCTCTCCTATATATAGGAGGGGAGTTTGCTCACTATCAATAACAAATATCTTTCTAGCCTCCGTATTATTTTCCACATATATAATATCTCATTTAAGCACTTATAAGTCATGCATCTAAAGACAACAAAAATGATGCACTTGAAAAATGTTTATGTGACGATTTTATTGTTCTTGGTTGAGTTTGTTACAAGAATCTAAATGAGCTCAAATTCTATGTATTGTCTAATGTGTATATCTATCATAATAATTAAGATCAATGTTTTGCATTTTTTAAAAAATGGATCTTGATATGTAGATGATGCTTGAGTGTATGCCGCGATCTGTACAGTTGACTATATTCTAGCCCAACTCTCTATCTGTCTCTCTTCATATAGACACGCACACGCACACACACGCGCACATGCACATGCACATGCACACGCACATGCACGCACACACACATGCACACACACACAAACACACACACATGCACACACATGCACACACACACACTCACATACGCACACACGCATACACACACGCACACACACACAAACACAGAGGCACACACACACAAACACAGACGCACACACACACACACCCATACACATACACACATGTATATACATACATATACATACATATATATACATGTACATTTATATATACATACATTTACATATATATACATACATATGTACATGCATAATCATACATATATATACGTACATATGTACATGCATAATCATATTATTCTTGGTTGAGTGCTTTACAAGCAATTAAATGAGCTCATAATTTGTGTATTTTCAAAATTTATCTTAATAATAAGGATAAATAGTTTGTATTTTTCTCAAAAATAGGTCTTGATATGTAAACAACACTTGAGTATAAGGTGCGATCTGTAAACTCGAGTGCATGCTAGCCTGGTTCTCTGTGTGTGTGTGTATTCATATGTTTATTTTCCCCATTTCAACACCCAAAGCTAGCATGTGCCACTAGATCACTTGGGACTGGATATCACATGTCTTGAAAGACACGTCCATTGATAAAAAATGAAACTTAGGGGTTGTTTTGCTTGCCATTTGATAAATTTCCTTACAGTGCGAGTGGTTCCAAAATATCAAATTCAACCTACAAGACCACTCTTAAGGTCACATAGTGGTTTTTGGGATATGTAACTTCATAATTTGGACTATTTTGAGGCTCTCTTCAGTTCACAAACTTTTGTTGCATGTTTTATTCAAGTGATCTTTCCCCTATATAGCTAGATGTAAAAATTTCTATTCTTCATGGTAGTTTAATAAAATCTTCACGAAGTATCACTTGGCTTTAGTGCTCAGGATGAACTTGATTTGTTTGCAAGCTTGTATGAGTTCAAGTAACCACTTGATTCACGGTCTAAAATTGTAGTTATGTTGTCATCACCTTGGCATAATTAGGTGATGGGGTGCAGATCCTAAAATAATTAAATTTATAATTAATGTCTACCCGAAAAAAATACCTCAAGGTTGTTATCATAAGGAAATTATCAAAATTTCAATGACTAGAAATGCCGAACTACTACCCTGGCTGTATAACAAATTTAAATAAAATTGATGTAGGACTGAAGCTCTCATGAGAGCTAGTTTAGGGTTTGATTAGAGTAAATGGGGATCCTTGTGTAATTTGTGTATTTTAGTTAATTGTAGGGAGTACATAGTAATTCTAGGTTCTTAGTTTTATTCAAGGATTTATTTCTAAGTTCTTAGTTTGTTAGTTTATTTTAGTTTATTTGAATTTTAACTAGTGTTTAGCCACAATTGTGGCGATAATTAGGGTTTTGACTTCCCTCTATAAATTCCAGTGTCATGGTATGTGTCCGTACATACTATTAAGTTGATGAAATTGAGTTTTAGCAAAGTTGTTTCCAATGTTTTAAACAATGTTAAGCGGTAAACGCACGAACAACACCTTGTAAGTGGTTAAGAGGTAAGCTGGCGATTAAGCGGGCGATTTTTGAAAAAAAGGGATTTTAATTTCCTATATAATTTTATACTAAATTACACAGATATGTATATACATACTAAACTCTATGTATATACATACTAAAATGTAAACTCTATTAGATAATAGTTACATGTAATTTACTTGTATACGTTACACTTTATAGTAGTACCCTATTATCCCGACTTACAAACAAAGTATGCATTCTATATTAGAACTACGGCTTATCATAAGATTTTTAATGTCTCTAAGTTTAATATATTATAGTAAAAAATACTTGAACCATATAGTTTACTTAATGTTACAGGTGTACATCAATATTTTTAGAAAAAGGCCAAAAAGCGGGAAAAAGGGCAAAAAGACGGAAAAAGCGGGCAAAAAGGGCGATTAATTGCAAAACGCTTAACCGGCGATTTGGGCCAATTTCTAACGGCCTGGGTGATGGACTGATTAGTCGACCGTTTAATCGACCACTCATGCCCTTTTTCATTTCACTGGTTGTTTCCCAATCATTTGGTATCAGAGCTCAAAGCCTAACCCTAGGTCTAGCTTTGGGACACCCCAACCTATGCATCGTTTGTCTCCTAAACCATAGGTGTAGGAGCCATCTCCACCATTCATTGCACCTAAACCCTAGATTACAGCTGATCATATACAAATAAAACTATGTATTGTGACCTGAACAGTAAGATGCTACCCCTCTTCTTCCTTATCTTCTTTCTCCTTTTGGTCTTCTCCTTCCAACCTCTTATCCACCAAGTGGGGTCCTATGTTTCTCTCTTCTCCTTTTTTCTTATTCTCCTTCTTCCTTTCCTTTATAAGTGTTGATTGGAAAGAATAAATGTATTCACAATATTGTGTTATTATAATACAAGAGAGATCCCTTTTCTTTATATAGGAGAAGGTGGACATGACTAGTGACTCTAGAGACTTCCAGATCTAATTAGACTTGACTAGACTAGACTCTATATGGGCCTACAGACCGGCCCATATATGACCACATGACTTATAATTCTAATAATAAGTGGTGCGACGATATTGTCCGATAGCACCACAACCGCATCAATACACCGTCAGTTTGATGCCCCCCCCCCCCCCCCCCCCCCATGATAACTTAACATTTGACCAAGACAAACCCCTCCCCTACAACTGCTAGCCCCTTGGTAGGCCCTAGGCCCTTCCTCTTTTCTTTTTGGATTTGCAGTAGAACTGTCCTATTTAGCAGCCCCAAACTGCCATTAAGGGTCTTTGAGTCTTGAGACTAGTTTTCCCTAAAGGGTTACCGGTCTTCCCTATCCTCCAAAACTTGCCCCATGACAGACGATGCCAGTCGTGACCTCATGAAATGATATCCTCCTAGATGCAGGGTCTGGTTGTGTTTACTGTAGCAGACTATGGCATGATACTTTTACTCCAAGATAACATTCATTAGGTGTTTCTTTCATCCCCGAGCATCTTCTACGAGACCTAAAGGTTGGTTTGGTGATTTTAGACCTCTCATCGACCATCATAAAATCCACACATCGGAGGAAATGTCTGAATTTAAAATTCACACCATGATACACACCATGGTGTGTAATGAAGCTTACAATATCAACCGCAATAACGCCAAATCTCACACCACAATTACATATTCTAATGACATTGAGTTTGGTCTGAATTGCAGGAGATCCACGACATAGTTGACAAGTGGCAACTACCTGATTACATGGAAAATCCTGTGTAATATGCTACAAGTGGACATCTCCGCATCTGTGACGATGAAAGATCCATCATCCAAGCGTGTTTCTAGGTTGCTGTTACCGCCCCGACATGTCAGTGTCATGATGCCAACCCGATCGAGTTGCATCATCTCTTTCCTAATTGCAATGAAATGATGCAGCCACGATAAAAAGCCATCCAACACCCTAATGAGACACGAATATCATTGATGTTGTAGATATTGATGATGCATTCTGTGAGGAGTTTCTTCTACCCAGTGAGCACGATCAGGACACTTACAACACCACTACCATCTCAGGTTATAATATTGACGATGCATAAAGAATTCCTGCATAGCACACCCGTGATCCACGATGACAACATGGGCTTGGGTCCTAAATCACCCACTAGGCCACTAGAATCGTTGAAGGCTCATCTTATAAGATAAGGGGAGTTGTAGGACAGAAGCTCCCGCAAAAGCCCTATTCGGACTTGATTAGAGTAATAGGGATTCTTGGCTAGCTTCTGCATTTTAGTCAATTGGAGGGATTATTAAGTAATTCTAGGGTCTTAGTTGTTACCTCTAGAGTTATTTGTAATTTCTCAATTTCTTACTTTATTTGATTCTCTTTAGATATCTTATCACATTCGTCGCAACATACATACTAGTCTTGGGTTACATGTCTAGGTAGACTATTTTGTCAATTGAATTGATATTTAGGGAATTGGTTCCCCATTAAAAATATTTCAACTTAAAAGCTACACTTAAGACCGTGAAATATAATAATAATTTAGTAGAATTAAACCGTCCTCATCAGGCTTTCACAGTTAAAAGAGAGTTTTAGGGAATTGATTCCCTTTCAAATATATTTATACTGAAACACTTACACTTAGGACCTTGAAATATAATAATGTTTCACTAGAATTAAATAAAACATCAAAATGGACTAGAAGCACTAATCAACTTCATCACACTCTCACATGGGTTGCTGAGCCTGAGGATGGGCTAGATATGTAGGCTGTCCTAATTAGCTCCCTGATCTAAGAACGACGAGTCTGTGGCGAGTTTGGTGGATTCCTAAAGGTTGAGGTCCATGTGGCATTAGTTGACCAAGGACCTAGAATGTGATAAATGTAGCCAGAGTGGTTGTATTCGTGTTGTCAGGAGTCAGGACTATGATCTAGGCTGCAATTCGTAGGTGTAGTGGTAGTTGACATCCTCGTGCTTGCTGGAAGGGAGAAATGACTCGAATCAGTAGCATCTTTTATTACATTAGTGGAGAGAACTGCCACTTGTCTAGGGATTTGCTTGACACTCTGATTTGGCTTTTATCGTTGTAGGCACGACCTAGCAAGAGACTTCATACATCACTCTGTGTAATGTTGAAGTTGGTAGTTGATGGGAATGTCCTCTTATGGTAGAACATGACACCATTGAGGTGCAGAGATGTCCGCTTGTGAGCACCTGACACACCTTGTGCTTTAAAGCCAAAATGTCGTGGAGTTGGTTGTAAATCTCTTGCAAAATAGACTAATTATTGTCGAGGTTTGCCATTGTTCAGCATGTCTCAGTCTTCTATGTCAATTGCCCCAGTGTTGTAGTTCTTGATATGTTCCATGGTAGTTGCCAATATAGCAGGCTGTGGAGCTTTCTACGAAGATGCCATACACACACTAGCAATGCTTGGATAACAAGAGGGATGTAGTAGGGGAGGGCAACAACCCACATGCATTGTTGCTACGTTATAACAACAATGTACCACATGATAATGTTTTGCTCTTTTTGGTCGAGGCAGCTTCTTGGGATTGTGGTGAAGGGCCTGGCACACCTAGTGGTGCCATAGTCAATCCCTGGAAGCACCACCAACCTGGGTTGATGGCATGGGAAGTCCGGAAGCTTGTCATTGCAGGTATTGTGAAGGGAAAAGGGCTGATGGGCCCACACTGGGAGCTCAATGACCCTATATCTACCCTAGGAAGGTCTCTATGGTCTCAGAGGTGGTGAAGGGGTCAGGCGACAACCTAACTCTTGGTGGATATAGTGTGCCAATCTATCACTGTAACACCTGCCGGTTTTTGCAGTCTAAGTGAGGGAAGTAGGAGGATCAGAAAGAGGGAGAGGGTAGGAACAATCGTGGAAGGGTAGCCCTAGAGTGAGCTGTAGAGAAGGGAGGAACGAGATGTACAAGGAGTGACGACTGCATTGTGGAAATGAGTTTTGCGTGGAAGTGTGGAGATGTTTCCAAACCTGGGTTTTTGAGATTGAAGGGATAGATGTGGGGCTTTGGGTCTAAGATCTAGGGTTTAGATCTCATGTTACGATGCCAACTGATGTTGAACCAAACCCAGAATATTCATGATCAAACAGTACCCAGACAAGATATAAAGTCTGGTAGTTATAAAGAGACTAAAAGAACCACTAATAACATGGGCAATCACGCATGAATCGCCAAATCCGTACAAAACAAACAAACTCAACTAAAATATTAAACCAAACTAAGCCCTTGGATTAAATATCAAGTTATTGGATTAAATAAATTTCAAAATAGATTAGAAGCAACCAATCAGCCTATTCAGGCTTTCAATGGGGATGTCAAGTTTGAGGATGAACTGGATTTGTAGGCTACCACACAACAAAAGTTGTACTATAATTGAGAGTCGCTAGTATGGGTTGTATTTTCTGTTGTTAAAATACACAATATTGTTACATGTAGGTATCAATAATAAATGTAATTCTTGCACATTCACTTCCACACAGGAGAGCATGGCGTCTTTGGGAATTGGAAAGTTTTGACCGGGCATTTTTTCTCCGGGAGTATGTACTGCATTTACTGGATGAAGCAGAGCTTCCAGTGGCTCGATCAATTGATACTTTCGTGAACCCAACCACTAAACTGAATGCCAGTGAATGTAACTGATGGTGAGTTGCCTTCATATTCCAATCAGCACTGAAGCTTGGTAAGCAAAAGTGTCCAAGAATCACTAGACTACTTGCATCATTTCATTTAGAACCGGTTAATTCATGGATTTTCCTGGACTAGCCATTGGGATTTTGCAGTCGGAATAGTCAGATAGTAAAAGTAGGCACAAGGATGTTGCAGCTTACACAAAAACTGTGGTGTTCAAGGTCTTAACGATGCAGACCAAGAAGGGTCACCCGTAGTAAGGCACCTTAGTGTGCGGTATTGTAACGGGCAGTAACTTGGTGTCATGGATGGAAGACTGAAACAAATTGTTGTTGCTTAGTCAATGCTGAATTAGGGTAGCAAGGAGTCATATGACAAGTACACTTATGTCAGGTGCATTACATTCTTATTGAGCTTGGTTTTACTCATTCTGACTCCATCCGTATATTGAGTGATAGAAAGACTGCACTATTTTGCCAGTAATCCATTGTTTCATTATAGGAGCATATATATCAAGGTTGAGTACCCCTTCATCTATAAGGATTATAGAGAGGAATGGAATTGTTTATTCAGTGAGTAAAACAGGTTACAGGACAGTCTCTAATATAGCTACTGAGAGTAGAGACATAAGTACAAGTGAGCAATATGGGACTAAAAGTAAAACAGTAAAACACAGAAACACAATATATCTATACTCCCCCTCAAGCTGGAGCGTAGATGTCAAATAAGCCCAACTTGTCAATCAAAGTCTGAAACCGAGCTTTAGGTAAGATCTTGGTGAAGATATCCGCTAGCTGCTTGTCAGTGCTAATATATGGAGTACAAATATGTCCAGACAGAACTTTCTCCCGAACAAAATGACAATCAACCTCAATATGCTTCGTGCGTTCATGAAACGTAGGGTTGCTTGCAATAAAAATTGAGGCTTTGTTGTCACATAACATAGGAATGGGACTAGAATAAACAATGTCAAACTCTTGAAGAAGGCCACAGACCCACAGAAGCTCACATGCAGTATGAGCCATGGCTCTATATTCAGCCTCGGCACTGGATCTAGCAACCACTGTTTGCTTTTTGCTCCGCCAAGTGACTAGGTTTCCTCCCACAAAGGTACAATATCCAGAAGTGGACTTTCGATCAGATCGACTTCCTGCATAGTCAGAGTCAGAAAATCCAGACAAATTGCAATGGCCATGCTTTTTATACAGAAGACCTTTCCCTGGCGAGCTTTTAAGATATCGTAGGATGTGACACATAGCGTCCCAGTGGCACTGCCGGGGTTTATCAAGATACCGGCTTATGAATCCCACAGCAGCAGCTAGGTCAGCTCTAGTGACCGTCAGGTAGATAAGTTTACCTACCAGCCTTCGAAACTGGTGACGATTGTCATAAGGTGGAGAGCTATCATCATCCCAATCCATGTTGGGATCTAGAGGAGTATTGGCTGGTTTGCAGCCCAGCATGCAGGTTTCCTGTAATAAATCCAGAACATATTTTCTTTGTGAAAGACAGATTCCTACAGATGATCTGGCAACTTCAATACCTAGAAAATATCGCAGTTTGCCAAGATCCTTGGTGATGAAGTGTTGTGCCAAATAATGTTTGGTTGCCTGGATACCCGCAGTATCACTGCCAGATAAAACAATATCATCTACATAAACAATCAGAATAACAAACCCTGCTGCTGACTTACAAATAAAAACAGAATGATCAGATTGTGAGCAATGTAAAATAGGTTACGGGATAGTCTCTAATATAGCTACTGAGAGTAGAGACATAAGTGCAAGTGAGCAATATGGGACTAAAAGTAAAACAGTAAAACACAGAAACACAATAAATCTATAAGGATCTACTATAGAAGCACATAAGTCTCTTTCAATCAGATATTGGACCACATTGCAAAGTTTTTCTGAATTAATCTTTAAGAAGCACACAAATGAAATCTTACAGTGAAGTAAATATCCTTTACACGTCACTAGCAGTAAATGTGAAGTGGCATCACTGAGTCAAAGCATTTGGGGGAAGGGGGCGATGGGGGTTTGAAAAAGGAATACAAGACAAGCCCATTGAGAATGGTGATTGTTGAAATTCTCAGTAGGGCTGTGTTTGAAATTCTACTGATAAATCATTAGGCCAAGGAAATTCGGGTGTGTTTGGTAGATGGACCCACAACAAGGCAATGTAATTATGGGAATAACCTGCAGACAACAAGGGAGAACAGGAAGAGGAATGGATTGGAGAACACCAAAATTCGGCCTGAGAGTTTTAGTTAGCAATGTGGTACACAAAGGGAAAGACAAACTAGAAATTGAAGATAACAGTTTTTGGGGAATCTGAGTAGCTAACAAGGAAGTAGAGATGTTTTAGAAAACGCAAAGCGGGAAACGAGCTAACATGACCTTATAGTTGTTTAAGAGCCTCACGCTTAAATGGACACTTAAACAAATTTGTGATTAGGTTTAAACACACATACATAACATACATACATACATACACATATATAAACATATGTACATATACGTCAACAAGGGATAGCACTTTGGCAAATTCAGGTGTTCCCGAATGAAGGGACGCAAGCTCAAATCACCAGACAAGCATTTCTTGATTTAATATCCCCCTGGACGTCCGACCTCGCTATAGGTTGTGGGAGGGGGGAAATCTCTCTCTTAATCCCATACACACATATATATTTTATATATATTGTGAAAGATTATGCTATTGAGTCAAGCACAATTATTAGAAGAGGAAGGTCTAAATTAACATGGGAAAAGCTTATATAGAGAGATTTTGAATCTCTACATCTTGACTAGAATATGACCCATGATATAGATGAATGGAAACAAATAATCCATGTAGCCTACTCCAACATAGTTGGAATTGAGGCTTAGATGATGATGATGATGATTGTGAAAGTATTGGATCGAAGCAATACCCCGTTGTAGTAGGTTAGCCTTTATTATATAGGAAGAGAACATTTGCATAAAAGATCCAATAAAAAAAGCAAATAAGAAAAGACTACATGAATAGCTTTTATTTTCTAACACCCCCTCAAGCTGGAGTGTATACATTGTGCATGCCCAATTTAGAACTCATATGGCTACAAGTTGAAGGTACAAGG
Organism: Alisma plantago-aquatica; assembly: GCA_963693085.1. Classification (NCBI taxonomy): domain Eukaryota; kingdom Viridiplantae; phylum Streptophyta; class Magnoliopsida; order Alismatales; family Alismataceae; genus Alisma; species Alisma plantago-aquatica. The sequence goes on along the minus strand of OY856413.1, from coordinate 702,599,805 downwards.
GGCTTGGTGAAGATATCTGGAACTTGTTGTCTAGTGTGAACATATGAAATATGAATCTTCTAGGATAGCACTAGATCACGAACAAAGTGGCAGTCCACCTCAATGTGCTTGGTCCGCTCATGGAACACATGGCTGCTAGCAGTGTGAATGACTGCCTGATTATCACACATGGGAGAGATTGGACTTTCAACATACACTCCCATTTAAGACAATATGGACATAATCCACTGCAGTTCACAACAAGCATGTACCATTACTCGATATCAACCTCTGTACTGGATCGTGCTGCCACATTTTGTTTCTTGCTCCTCCATGTCACTAAATGTGACCCAAGGAACACACAATATCCTGAGATAGATCGTCTATCTCCAACATCACCTGCTCAATCAACATCCATATATCCAGTAAGCTTCAAGGAAGTGGACAAGTGATCCTTCCTTGTGAAATAAGTGAGACCTTTCCTTGGCGATCCTTTAATATAATGTAGGATCCGGGTGACCGCCATCTAGTGTGACATCCTGGGTGCACTCATGAACCGGCTAACAACTCCCACTGCATAGGAGATATTAGGACAAGTAACCATCAAATATATCAGCATACCCACAATTCGTCTGTACTTTGTTGGATCCAAAAAACACTGTCATCAGAAATAGCTTCCTTGGGATGATAAACCATAGGTGTAGAGACTGGTTTGCAATGTGTCATCCCTGTCTCTGCAAGAAGATCTAGAACATATTTTTGCAGAGAAAGATTTGTGCCTTTCTTGGAATGTAGAACCTCTGTTCCAAGGAAATAACAAAGATGGTCCAAATTTTTTGTCTGAAATCGTGTTTGTAGCCACTTCTTGAGCTCTGAAATGCCAGCAAATGACAATATTGTCCACATGTACAACCAGAATAATAGTGTCACGAGAGGATTTACACACAAATAAAGAGTGATCAATAGAAGACAGGCTGAACCCAAGCTATATAAGTGCAACACTAAATTCATCAAACCATGCGTGTGGTGATTGCTTTAGGCCATACAAGGATTTTTTTAGTTTGCATACTTTTTGACACTCCCCCTGAGCAACATACCCATGAGGTTGCTTCGTGTACACCTCTTCAAGAAGATCACCATGGAGAAATGCATTTTTGACCTAACTGGAGAAAAGGCCAATCACAATGAGTAGCAACATAAATAAGGATCCGTACAAAATCAAGCAGAACAATAGGAGAAAAAGTCTCAAAGAAGTCCGCTCCATGTGTCTGAGTGTATACCCTTTGCTCTCCAATCGAGCCTTCAAGCGGTCAATAGATCCATTTAGAATCTGTTTACCAGTATACACCCAACGACAACCTACAACAGGCTTCCCAGGAGGAAGACCCACCAAGTGCGAAGCGGAGTTCTCGTAAAGAGTTTCCATCTTACTATCTATGGTTTTTATCCATCTATCATGTCGCGCAACTTTTGCATATAAGTGAGGAATAGTTGCAGAATCTGACTAAAAAGCAAACATGCGAGCTGCTGGTGACAGATGAGATGAGCAACAAACACTAGAGGATATCGTATTGTGCAAGACCGAACACCTTTACGACTGCAATTGAAAGGTGTAAGTCAGAAACAAAATCATTAAGAGAGCACTTAGCATGAACATGCACCTTAGGAGTATCTGACGATGACGAGTCAATCTACTGGACTGATGTTGCTACATCTTTTGATCTAATGTCCTGCTTGCCTGGTGTAAACTAGTGGAAAAGGTTGATTAGGTGGAGGTGTAGGTGCTGATGGTGGTATAATAGGAGTGATACTTGACACACTCTCATCACAAGGCACATGGAGTGGTGGCTCTCGCTCTCTATCATTCTCAAAGGTAAATTCACTCTCATGGTTGTGCTCCCCCTCACACTGGATAGAGTCACTAAAGAACAGAGTGGACACATGAAAAGTAAGTCAGGAAACACAAATATGCGATGAAGACGAGGACAATAACATTTGCATCCCTTTTGTGCGAGAGAATGTCCCAAAAAGATAGTGTGTACTACGCAAGGGACGACTTGTCTACACATGGATCAAACACATGAACAAACATATTGCAACCAAAGACAGAGGGGGAATAGGAAAAGCTTGCTCGTCTGGTCATGAAACAAAAAAGGGGGGGGTCCCATGCAAGACAAAAGATGGCTGACGAAGAATAAAGAAAAAGCAGTGAGAAGAGCATTAGACTAGAACTTCTTTAGCGTAGACATCTGGAATAGTAGAGTACAAACTACATCCAAGTAAATGACGATTTTTGCGCTCAACAACCCTATTTGTTGAGGTGTATGAGGACAAGTTGTTTGGTGAATCATGCAAACCGAATCACAAAAATTAGAGACAACCTTCTAAACATACTCTAATGCATTATCAATACGCCTAATTTTTATATGAGCATCAAATTGAACATTTATTACTTGATAAAAGGTTTGGATAACCGGCAAAACCTTATCTCGAGACTTAAGTATACCCAAGTCATTCGGGAGAAATCACCAATAAAGGAAGGAAAATAACTGAAGCCATTGTAACTTGACTACCTAACAAGACCCCAACATCACTAAAATAAGATCAAAGGGACGCTTGAAGCGTTTTATAGTACGACTAGGAAAGGAAACACGATGATGCTTGCCCAATTGACATGACTAGCACTTGACAGACTAACGAATGATAAAGTAGGAACAAGCTCCTGAACTTTGCAAGCAAGGGTGCCCATAGCGACGATGCCATTGTAAGGGAGAGCAGCCAAGGACGGTAGGTGCGGTGGAAGGAATCTGGCGGGATGGGCGATCACCCTTGAAGAAGTAGATGTCACCTTTCCTAGACGCCCCACCAATCATCTTTAGGCTCCTGGGATCCTGTAACACAAAGAAGGAAGATCCAAATATCACCAAGCATTTCAAAGAATCAACCAACTTAGCAAAAAACATTAGATTAAAAGGAAAGTTTAGTATATAATGTACAAACTGTAGAGTCAAAGAAGATGACGCCTATATAGATATACAAGCATGTACCTGTCTGACCGTTCCTTCAACTAGAATCACAAAAAAATGTGAGACATACGAAGCAGTGGAAGGGAGCATGGATCGTATACTCGCCTTATGCTGAGAAACCCATGAATCCACCACCCATGTAGAAGATGGGTGGGAAGCAATAAGTGCTATCCCTTGGTTACCTGCATCTGAGACAAGATTGGCAGAGGAACTAAGAGAAACATCGTTGGGGTGGCCTGAAGGAAACAGTCATACTCCTTGGAGAAAGTAATATCTGATTGCATCTGTCTAGAGGCTCTAGGTGTAGATGCTCCCGACATGTCAAGGCAGCTAGGCGGTCAGCATGTCCCAAGGGGCGCTTAGCCCGCCTAGGCTGTTCTGGGCGTTTTTTGTTTTTGTATTTTTTTCAGCATGTTAATTTGCTTCTTATTATACATATATACTACATATAATACCATATATGATACATAAAAAGAGGGTAGAATGAAGCTATGAGAGCAGTAGCAAAAGATGGGAGTAGGAAGAAAGAAGGGAAGTAATATCAACAAGCCTGCAACAACAATTGGAACATGATATGTAGAAAAGAAATAGAAGAAAACATGGAAAAAGGGTGGGAGGAGGTTGTAATTCAACAGAGAAGAAATGGAGGATGGGAAAGAAAAGAAAAGAAATATAAACAACAACAACAACATCACGAGGAATAGGTGATGTAAAAGAGGAAAATAGAAAGTACAATATCAACAACATTACGAAGCATAGGTGATGTAAAAGAGTAGAAGAAAATAAAATTAAAAGAAAACACAACAGTAGTAGGATTTAAGAGTAGGAGGGGATACAGGACGAATAATTAAAAAAAGACGCAGCAACATTAGGATTCAGGAATAAATGCAGGAGAAAGGATAAAGAAGAAAAGAAAAAGAAGCAAGAACAACAAACATATGAGGAAGTAATTTTTTTTAACAAACAAGCTATGTTGACTTACCAATTTGGCCCAAAACTCAGACATGTTTTCCCTTAATTTTCAAAAATTGACATGATTCTGCCTAAATCAGACTATTTCAACCATAAATTGACTCAAGGTGATCTAATTTGACCAAATCCAGACTTCATTCATGCTAATTTATCCTTTAAATGGCTTAATTTAGCCCTAAAAGGCCTTAGACGCCCACCGAATCCACGTAAAAGGCTGGGCACCTAGTTTGAGGAGCCTTGACTAGCGCCTAGGCAGTGCCTAGACGGGCCCTTGATAACTAAGGCTCCCAAGGTGGTCACTATATAATGTGTAGCACCAATAGGGGGTCGACCACGTTTAGAATAACACTTGTCCTCTTTATGTCCAAGTTTCCCAGAAAAAGTACATTTGTCTCTTATCTTAATGCCTCATCCTTGTCCAACACCTCGTCCAGGGCCCTTGGCAACAACAACAAGCAATGTTTTAAGAAGCAGGAAGTGGGAGGCGTGTGGACAACACCTTGTGGCCGCTTGATTGCCAGGCGGGCGCTCAAGCGGACGCTTTTTGAAAAAGCGGGTGCTGACGTTGTTACATAATTTAATAGAAAATTACACATATTTCTATATAAATAATATATGTTAGGGAACTATTACACATATCTGAACACCTTACCCAACATATTAAAACACCCAAATAATTTATGTATAGTGTATCAAAATATGCCAATATACATTAGGTACAAAAATGCAGTATGCAGTCAACATATAATTTACTAATGTATGTTATGTATTATAGAATCATTTATCATACAATATATGTACAACAAAAACATATTAATTATGCTACAACACTAATGTAATATACTAATATATAAGTATAGTATTATTTAACATAGTGATGTTAGTAAATAATTATATAAAAAAAATAGAGTATAGCAGCAATGCCATCAAATGAGAAAAAGCAAAAAAAGCATCCAAGTAGTTTATGTATAATGTATCAAAATATACTAATATACATTAGGTAAAAAAATACAGTATGCAAATAACATATAACATACTAATGTATGTTACGTATATAGAATCATCTATCATACAATATATGTACAACAAAAATGTATTAATTATGCTACAACAATAACGTAATGTACTAATATACTAGTATGGTATTATCAATCATACCGATGTCAGCAAATAATCATAAAAAGCTGAATAGAGTAGAGCAACAATACCAACAAATGAGAAAAAGCAATAAAATAAAATAAAATTTCCCTTTTTGGCCTGACTTTGGCCGTCCAGACCAAAAGCGGGTCCAAGCTGTTGCTCAGAATTAACCTTCAGGCAGGCGGTTGAGTGGGTGAAGCGGGCTCCAAGCAGCCGCTTAATGGCGATTCGCCTGACAGCCGCTTCAATGTTGTTTGGAGCGGCCACCTAAGCGGGCTCTCCATCCACTTTTCAAAACACAGACAACAAGGGAGGTATGATTTTCAAAGTTTTATCCTCCCATATTGACAGAGAATGACTCAAAAAAGGACTATTGGGCCTTCACCAACACCTCCTCCAAGGCTTGGTAGTTTAGCTGTAGCAAGAATGACACTTTTGGCGGAAGCATATACACGATTCAACCCTAATAGAAATCTAGTTATTACCAGGTCGTCTATGTCCTTCATTTGATTACTGGTTTTTAGTGGCTGGTAGAAGCTAAGTACTTGAGAGATAGACTGTATGCCACCAAAATAATCCTCCATAGAGCGACTATCTTGTCTTTCATCAAAGAGGCGATCATAGACGGTGTAGAGATAGAGCATTCTTCTCGTGTGAGAAGTGATTGTTTGCAGCTTCCTAGATCTGTTTAACTGTGGAGTAGAACATGAACCTAGATGCAATCTAATGCTCCATGCTGTTCCATAACCAAGATTTACCAGACCATTGTGTTTCTGCCATGTGGAGTCAACTTTGTCACTTCCATTAGGAGGTTCCAACTCTATAATATCATCAACGTTCTCTCGAGATTGAAGAATATTATAGATGGCATTCATCCAGAAAAGATAATTGTCCGAGTTGAACTTCACAAAAGTTTTTTGTGATTGATCATTGTAGACAATTGCACAAGTCACTGGCTTTTTGCCTCCCATAATGAGATCATATCATAATGATTGTAGCAACAGAAGTTGTGATGGACTGTTGGTAACACGTCGTGTAAGTTGTTGACATGCCGTGTAAGGTATCAAAGATGTGAAACAGACCTCCGTCAACACGCCATGTGTGAAACCAACACATCGTGTAAGATGTTGAAGATGTGAAACAGACCTCCGTCAACACGTTGTGTGTGAAACTAACACGTCGTGTAAGATGTCGAAGGCGTGAAACAGACTTCCGCCAACACGCCGTATAAGATGTCGAAGGCGTGAGAAATAGACTTCCGCTGACACGCCGTGTGAGCCAGACGACATGCCGTGTCAGACGATTCTGCTACAGATCTGGATGAGAATTGGCGCCGTCAAAGGGAAAGATAACCCTGGGAAGACGCATCGGGGGGTGATGGGAATCAACATCATCACTTGTGTTAAAAGATGATGAGAATGTGATGCATCAACTGCCCTTAGAAGCTTGGGCACTCATCCACGTACGAGGAATTCGTGGAGAAGAAGAGAAATAGGGAGGGGGCTGTTTTTCCTCTCTACGGAGTAGAACGAGCAGTTCTCCTCTTCTCCTTCAAGCAGCCACCGTGCTGTAGCAGAGACAGAGGTGACAGAGAGGCTGGCGGCGCCCAACGGTGAGAGAGAGAAGTTGTTACGACCCCACCTCCCGATAACCCCCAATTAAGGGAGACCGAGAAGTTCGGAGCCGCACACATAATTTCCGGATCAAGGTTCAACAATTAATTGATAACAATTAATAAATTCTACTAGACTAAACTGAAAGGCTGTAATAAATAAAATTTGGATACCTTTGAAAACTTTAGAATTCTAAAACTCTATCTAGAACTGGAACTAGCTAACTAATCCTCCTTTGGATTTAATTCGTGTATTTCACAAATGACAGTTTACTGTCTGTCCTTTTTGTATGTACCTAAAACGCCGACAAACAAAACGTCGGTCAGCCAAAGCTGGTATGTGGGGGAAAACACTAATCATGCAATTCTCTATAACAATGTATGGCATTCAATTATCATTAACAAACAATGTTACATGTTAAGTATAACAACGCGATCCATGTGTCCCATATTCCCTTTATACCCCTCATGACTTCACCTATCAAGTGAATCAATTTTTAGGGTGGAGTCACATGGCACTACCCGTAGGTAGTCCACTCCTTAACTAATGGTATGCTAAGAGTCTCATGGCACTACACGTGGGTAGCCCAGTTTCTAACTCATGATACCCTAGACCTTTCTCTAGGTTATCCTTAGCCTTTGCATAGCCATAAGGGTGGACTCAGATCTAGCTAGTTATACATGTATACCCATAGTGATAGTCATAGTCACTTTATAGTTGCATGAATTGAAACATTCAACAGTTATTTCAATCATTGAGGGAAACGACGATAAAATTCTCGAAAAACTAGTCGGTATAGTCATATGCGTAACCACCTACCTCTTATTGCAGACTTGGTTACAAAATTAAATATGAAGAGAGAGAATGTCCAAGCAATCAAACAAGGTGCACAGAAAACCCTGAAATAAAAGTACAAGTTTACTTTTATTAATATTTAACCAATTTCATCATGTCCCTTAGGGTTTCTATCCAATTTTAGGGTTTTCTTGAAAATTAGGGTTTTGCTTTCCTTCTTAGATATTATGAACCCTAATCCATCAAATATACCCAAAACCTTTAAATTCTCTCCTTTTAATATCCCTAACAGTTTTAGGATCATTGTTTAGCAATTTATCAAAATAACAAGGTTTCCTTCTTCTTTTACCCTAAATTAGGGTTTTCATGTACATTATCTTTCATTCATAGTCATAAACCCTAATTTAGCCATATTTGTATTCAAAACGGATGAAATCTTCATATTATTAATTAACAGGTTTATAATCCTCAACTTAACCCATTAATTTTCAAAGAAACATCCTTTATAGGTAATTAGGGTTTCCAATTAACTTAAAATGCATTTTACTAGCAAATTAAAGTACTTTTGCAAAACGAACTGGAATCAGGTTATAAAACCATTTTTATCAGTTTCCTTGCATTTTTCTACCCAACTTTCATATATAAAGTTCTTTTATACGAGATTCCTAGCTATTTCTATGATTTTAGCAAGGAAAAGCTATTTTTTTGTAATTTCGATTAAAGAGAAGATTTACCGAAAATTCACGGCCGTTTGATCGGTGCGCCGATGTGCCTCGCCTTGATCTGTCGCTCCGCGTCAGTTGTCCCCACTAGCGCGCGCGCTCTCAATCGATCGTCAATGATGCTCGGGTCCACGGTAGACCCTGATCCCACGGCTCGCGTCAACGCACTCCACTCACGCTAGTCAATCCAGCGTGTTGCTCAGGCGGCGTTGGATCTTACGCGGGCACACGGTGATCCAAGATCTGACGATCCCCACTCGTCGTCCTCGCTGGTCTTCTAATTAGAGCTAGCGGCGGCGCCACGGTGGTCTCTCGCGGGAGCTAGGCCAATCGGGAGGAAAAGAGAGCTCTGAGGGTTAGGAAGCAGCCGCCTGGGATCGTGAGGGTGAGAGCAAGTCACAGGGGGTACTATATATAGGCTAGGGGAGGTGCCCTTAGGGTTTCTGACCTCGCCGCCAAACCCCCTTTTAGCCCAATTGGGCGTTTCTCAAAGACGCGACAAAAGCTCGCCAAAGTAGGGTCTGGGAGGTTCGTCTCCCTATCCCGAATTCAATGGGATACTTCCCATGCTTGCTCATACCCTGTTGTGATCGGAAACGCAAAGGGGAAAATCCCCTGGTCAGGCTACAGTCCGTGTCCCTCTGGGACTCTGGACGATGCGCCGGGTCAGTTGGATCAAGATCCAACGGCCCCTATTGTCCGCGTTCAACCAGTAAAAGAAAGATTTCCCAAATTGCAAATGGAAAATCCCATTAAAAGGATAATCTTGAAAAATCAATAACTCCCAATTCTTAACTCCGTTCTTATTCAAATTTTGAGGGAAACTCCTTTATGTTTTTATCTCTCATCCTGCAAAATTGGAGATCATTATATCCATTAAACCGTTCCTTTTTTTTGGTTGCAAGAAAACACCTTTTTATTCATATTTTCCACATATTCTTTATTTCCCTTGCTATTGTTTAATTATCCTGAGTTCCTTGAACCCCAAGGATCCTTTATAACACGAAAACCTATTATGGGAAATTATCTTTTAGCCCTTTAATCACCTTTAATCATTTTCTTATATATTCCATTATTCTTTTATTAAATGGAATTCCTTTTTCATTTCTTTTTATTTTTCTTTCAAATGGGCTTAATGGCCAATAAGGCCCAACAAGAAAGCATGCACGAAATTCATTCAAATCAAACCATGAGATCAAACCTGGATCTTATTTATCTTTTAAAGGAGATTCATAAATCTCATTACATGTTTTGGAAAATGAGGTTATAACAGAGGTGGCGGCGGCCGTGAGCGTGGAGAGGAAAGGGAGAGAGAGAGGGAAGCAACAGCTAGGGTTAACTCCCCAGGGCTTGCTCTGATACAACGTGAAAGTACTGGCCCAAGGAATACCCTGCTCTAGCAGGTTAACCATTATTAGATAGGAAGAGAACATTTACATAATAGACCTAATAAAGAAAGCAAATAAGAAAAGACTACGTGAATAACTTCTATTTTGTAACATATATAATCATGAATTTCAAACTTTTATAATATCTTAACAAGTATATATCATCAACTCAGAATTGATTATGATTAGTAAAAATTACTGTATCTAGAAGAAAAATATGATATGTGACTATATTATTATCAATATTCAAATACATAAACATTGGTCAACCAATGTATGTTTAAACCAAGTGTAAAAAGAATACTACAATATTGTATGTAATTGCAATTATTGTAATTCCGCACGGTAAGAATAATACAATACTCATGTCACCAGTACAATATATAATTATTAACTTCTAACCAGTAACTACATAATTAGTAATAAAGCAAACAACAACTATTAAATTAGTAGATGTGATACTTTAGTTACTAAACACTAGACTATAAACTATATAATTATTTACTTTTTAGTTAGACATGGAACAATAATCTATCCATGATCTATTTCTGTACTTAATGTTTAATGTGTAGTTCATGTACAAAGAAAACCCATACATAAATATATCATATATATTTCTTATCTATATAGATTTTGATAAGTACTATATGTATGAAATAAAAACTATCAACTCAACATGCTTAGATTGTGTTCAATCAAATAGGCATAAAAGTTGGAAGCATCCCAAAAAGCGGCCTAGACGGCAAAAATCGGGCCCATTAAGCAGCCTGTCAAGTGCCTAGGCAGGGCGGGCACCTAATGGCAACTGCCTAGCTGAGCTCTAATGACCAAAATAGTGTCTGGGAGCCTTGGGCACTTAAGCGACTGCCAAGGCACCTTTTTAAATTGTGGGAATGAGGCCATTCATATGTCTGACCTACATTTTATAATTAATAGCATACGATATGTTTTCTATTTTACAATTTGTTGTAATAGTCCGGTTTGATTTTACTTTTATATAATATATCTTTCTTTATTGAACAGGCAGATATGTTGCTCCTGAAGTGTTCCTCCACAAAGAATACGACACTAAGGCTGATGTATTTTCCTTTGCCTTGATTTTGCAAGAGGTATAAACTTTGTACAAAGTGGTACTGTCCTTTCATTGAGATATTGAAAAAATCTACTTAGTTTCTGCTCTTATACTAAGGATAAACATTAGATAGCAAACTATGCAAACAGGCACTTTTTTTTGCAATTTCTTTTAAATGAATATACCGTCTATAGACTCTATATCCACTATACAGTCTACAGATGTCAGAAGCAGAATCCATGGCCCCTTCTCAAAAGCACAGAGATATACTCCTCAAAAACCATTCTAGAAACACTCCAAATATTTTAGAACAAGACTGCTTTCGTGGTCTCTCTAAATTTTATGAACGTATTCTCAATCTATCAACTTTTGTGGAGGACCTTTTTAAATCATAGCTTTTGATTCACTTTTGACATGGGGATCCACTTTCTCTGTATAATTCCTTAGGTTTTGGTTTTGTATTCGGTTGGATTGAGCAGAAATGGCTGTCCTTGTCTGCACAACAATATTTCCACCAAGAAGCAAAATTTCTGGCAGTTGATGTTTGACTCCTCTAGACCCTACACAATGACATTATAATTCTTCTTTAGGGTATGACTTCATCTCTTTTTGTGGTAGGAATCTTTGCCAAGGGATCCTTGTCTACAGATCACTTCGTTAGTAGTTGTCATGTACGATGAACCAGTTCAATGCTTATATTTGCTCATAAAGGCTAATTACACTGGTATCATTAAGTCTAGACATAGTGAGATAATCGCCTTACAAGTCCTTGACGTCTGTCATAGTCTAAAGTCTAAATTAGATAGAGATCCCCTAAGGTTATTTGAGACAATGATATTTTCAATTCTTGAAAGTTGCACCATACTTTGTTAGTGTCTGACAAGTTAAGTGCATACTTTTGATAACAGTGTTATCGACTTATTTCTTTTTTTGTTATAAGGCAGTTTTTTGATGATGACGTCATTACCAACTGCTTATGCTATGGTCGGTGGCCTCCATATATTTGTACTTTTTTCTCAAACTCTCTTAGCATTTCTAATATCTTAAGGGGTTGGCTAATGTTAATAAAAAACTTTGTTTTCCTCTTATTCCATATTGCTTTTATGTCTAAGCTCTCAAAAGTTCAGACTAGTTAACAATGGAATCTGAAGTAGCTCAAGCGAGGAGGGTCCAAACTAACCCAAAATTGTATATATTAATGTTTGTGTCTGTGTCTGTGTTGATAACTATAGATATATTCTATACTTATATCATTATACAAAAGTATGTATGCACACACATACATGTGTGTATAATTGCGTATGTATATGCATGTATGTGTACAGTGGCGGAACCAGAAAATTACACCAAGGGGGGCTGAAATCAATGTATAAGTGTCTTTATTTTAACACTTGGGGGGGGGTTGAGCCAAAAAAATTGCCTTCACTGAGAATGGAACCCGCAACACTTACTTTTGGAAACCAGCCATACACCACTCCAGCTAGCCACTTTCTTAGTAAATGTATACACGCTCAATATATTTGTACATATTTTGACTTTTATTTAATACTATAAGATAACTACTTGGGGTTATTTCTTGGGGGGAGGGGGGCTAAAGCCCCGACATCCCACTGGCTACGCCCTTGTATGCATATATATAATGATGTTTGTAGTTATGAATTTATATCTATATATGTGTGTGTAATTATGTATGTGCAATATTGTGTGTGTGTATATATATGATATAAATGTGTTTCTATTTTTATATATGTATATATGACTATATTATAGTATATCAACATAAAAATATCTATCTTTATATATATAACTATATATATCTACATATATGTATTCATATATACATATGTACGTACATATACATATTTTTTTGATATATACATATTTAATATATAACTTTACCCGTCATGTATGCTGGCCAATTGTACGCTTTAACCAGTTCCTGGGTGGGTGGGAAACCCGGGGCCGAGGGTTTTACGCTGTCTGGGGGGTCACAAAAGTGGCCCGTCTACGACGGCAGTTCCCTCGACAATAGAAAAAAATACATATGTATATTGCTATATATATATATATATATATATATATTATATATATATATATATATATAGTCAGGCTAGTGTACACTCGAGTGTACCGGAGGCACCATACACCTCAGTCATTTTTTAAAATGCAATAAATTTTTGAAAAATGTAAACCGTTGATCTTCTTAATTATCATAAGAACATACTATATAATAAATTTTAGCTCATTTGGACACTTATAGGTCGTGCATCTAAATGAGGCAAAAATCATGTATTTCAAATTAGTTTTGTGCGTCGATTTTGTTGTCCTTGGATGAGTGACTTACACTCATCCAAATGAGTTCAAATTTTGTTTGTGACCTATTATTATTGTAACCATGAAGATCAATGGATTAGATTTTGGAAAAACATGGTCTAGATAGGCAAACTGCATTGGGGTGTACGACGTGATCTATACACTCGAGTGTATTCTAGCCTGACTCTCTCTCTCTCTCTCTCTCTCTCTATATATATATATATATATATATATATATATATATATATATATATAGGGAAAAGGTAACTAACCCATGTGTGTATTGTAGCTTAGGCTACCCATGTCCAGAAAAGTAACTATTAGGTTCTAAAAGTAATTCTTAGACCTGAAAAGTAACAATGCTAAATATAAAGTAAAAAATATCTTTCGTAGTTTTACTATATATTTAACAATTTTGCTTTTCGATGAAATAGTTACTTTTGTATAAAATAATTACTTTTAGGTATAATAGTTTCTTTTTGTACCCAATGGTTACTTTTCTGGACGGATAGCCTAAGTTACAATACTACATTGGATGGTGGAACTCCCTATATATAGGGATTCCACCGATACCCGCACTGGAATTTTACCTAAACCCATGTGCCTAAGAAGTAACTATCATGTACAAAAAGTAACTATTTGATTGAAAAAGTGACAAACGCTAAATAAACATGTGAAGTATAGAAAGTTACATTTTAGTGGTTACTTTCCTAGTCCAATAGTTACTTTTGGTACCTAGTAGTTACTTTTCCGACACATTCGGTTTAACTAAAATACTCGCACATGTATTTTACTGTAGCCCTATCTGTGTGTGTACACGCGCACGCCTCGATACAATCTGAGGCTTACGCCTCACCTCATGGAGACTAAAACACCTCGATGCTCATGCACTTAAATCATTGCTAAAAGTAACACAAAATAGAGTCAAAAAATAAAACGACTTTATCGTGTGTTGCAATAAACATACATCATTTATCCATGCATTAATGGAATAACGTAAATGGATTAGCAATTAGTAATTCAGTACACAATATGACTACTATTGCAGAAAATCAATCATAAATGGCATTCCAATTACCTGTGTTTCAAAAATTGGTTCATGCGACCATATATGCGACCACATATGCAGTTCAGACCCTTGATCGAATCACATATGGGAAGTTGGCGCCTAAAACGGACCATGACCGCATATAAGGCCGCATAGCCGCATATAAGGACGATTAATCCCTGATTTTTAAATGGTCAAACTGCTAAGCTGACAATTTTTTGACATCACCCCCTATTCTTCATGCAACTAAAACACCATCTACATTCAGCCTACCTTCTGCTTTCATTTCCTCTTTTTTTACATTACATTCATCTATGATTGTTATACATTTAGGCATTTAGCACATCATTGCATATTTGTATATTGTTAGAATATAGCCTATTTAGTTAATAGGTTATTAATCTATTGTCTACATGGGCCTGTTGCCCATGGCCCATTAGGGTTAGTCCGCTTCCTTTGTGCTTCCTTGTAATAGTCTCCTTTCCTATATATAGGACAGGGGTGTACATATCAATATAACAACACAACATTATAATACACACTTCACATGGTATCACAGCAGTAGCCCTGAGGAGAGAACCCTAGCCGCCGCCCCTCCTTCCCTCTCCTTGCGGCCTTCCTTGTTCCTGCCCTAGCTGCCGGCCACCCTCTCTCCTAGAGAGGACAACCGGGGGAGCGCCCCCTCTTGCGGGCGGCCGTTGCCGCCTTTTCCATGGCATAGGCCGGCTGCCCGCTAGGCACTTTCGGCCTCTATGGCCCTTCCTCCCACTTTCACATAGATACGTACGCCGACGCCAATCTTCCTGACATACAATCTATGTTTTCCGATCCAAAGCTATCCGCATGCGCCATCCTTCCCGACAATCTATCCTTGTCTATCTGTGTCTTTGGACGACGCCATCATTCCTGTCTAGATCTATCTGTCAGTTGTCACCTTCCCCAAAGATCCGTTCATCAAGCAGCTCCAACCGCCACCATTGAAGCAGCCACACCAAAGCAGATATACCTTCCGCTCCAGCAACCGCCGCCTCCTTGCTCTGTTGTTTCCGCGTCGAGCCGCCGCACTATCCATCGTCTCCGCATCCCTTCTGCTCCATCACTCCACCGCTACACCACCTCTCGGGACCCTAGACAATGCTAATTCTCGTCCAGATCCGGTTGTGGTCAAGCAAGAAATCACCTATGTTCATGATCAGAGTATAAAAGACGGTGCTAATTCCCGTCAACCCATGGTGCTAATTCTCGGGGTACTTGTCTCCTTGACGATGTTAATTCCCGTCGAGATCGTGCATCAACCGCCCCTGACACGGCGTGTTGTCCAAACAACACGACACATCACGCTCCAGAAATCACCTTTGTCAGCACGAAGTTTCGTCTAGAACGCAAATGACACGGCGTGTTTCTCAAAACACACGACGTGTTCGATTTCAAAACTCGTTCTGACGGCGCAGATCGCAACAAACACGACGTGTAATCCTTGGAGCACGGCGTGTCGGCGGACATTAGAGTTACGCCGTCGACTTTAGACACGGTGTGTCCACTTGGAACACGGCGTGTCCCCGGAGATCCAGTTCACGCCTCCTACATCCGACACGGCGTGTTGCATTTTCACATGGCGTGTTGCAAGGAGTCAGTCAGTTTTCAGTGAAGGAGCTACACGACGTGTCAACAATCCTACACGGTGTGTTAACAATCCTACATGGCGTGCCATCTGGAGTCTGCGTCTCACCCCTGACAAAGGAACGAGGTGACCGAACCGACGCCTTTTCGACAGCTTGGAAATAGGTATTTACCGGTATACCGACGAAAATACCGACAGATGCAATCCTGGCAGTTTCGATGCCAAGATGAACGAATTAATTCATGAAATTTTACAGGTGTAATCTCTACACCTAAATGCAACGTTTTATGCAATAAAATTTAATATTGGGTGTGTTGGGGGGTCCATCATGTGGGAGGTAAGGAATCTGATCTGTTTCGTTGGGATTTTGATGACAAAATGTAGGAATTCAAATATGAAATTTTACTAACACAATCCACAAACTTAAATACACATAATTATGCAATAATATACAATTTACAACATAAGAATAACATATTTACTTACCAACTCACATCAACTGAATGTTGAGTGGCGCGCTAGTTGTCCATACTGTAATGAGTTGATATTGTTGAGATATTCTTGCCATGACATATGCATCCTATAAATTTGGTTGTATGTAGTCACATGCTCCTCATACACATCATCATTAACAAATTGTATCATCCCAATCTTTGGAAAACGCACTTCTAAATCTCTGAGATATTGTGCCTTTCTTGGAGATGTAGGTGGAGGAGCTCGAGTAAGTGGATGTTGACTTGTTTGAGGATTTTGTTGAATAGCTACAACCACAACCATAGGAAGTATTGGGACCGGAGAAATAGGAAGAACTGAATGACCACCACTCTATGTTTGCCCACCATCCTCAGAGAATGCAAGGGAGTTGTACTGATAACTTCCATGTGGGTCTGAGACATTTGCTGTATAGGTATATCCAACATGATGTTCTACTTCTGGTTGTGGTGGTGGTGGCTGATTTTGATATCCAGTGTACCTATATTGAGAATGAGATGGGTAGGGTTGTGCATGTGTTTGCCCAAATAACATATCACCAAAGCCTAATGTTGAATCATGTTGAGATTGAGAATCAAAAGTTGATATACTCATGCTCCCAAATGAATCAACAATATCAGATTAATAACCACGGTTGTAGCCGTAGGAGCCTCATGTGGCAATGCACCAATGTAGTCTTTGGCCGTTCGAGTTTTCCTCCTTTGAAAAGTTTTATCAGACTTGGGATATTCTTTTTCAGCCAGAGGAGGAGGTGCGACCCTAGTAACATAAGGAAGATCATCATTTTGAAGATCAACAGTAGGAGGATATTCCGGAGAGCGCTCACCGCCGCCTCCATCATTGCCACCATCATCATCAGACTTGGACTTGACCCATATGTACTTTTTAAAGGAGATTCTGTGCTACCCAACTCTTCTTCCTTTGCTCTATTGATTTCCATATCAATATTTTGATGCTCAGACTCAGGCTCAAGTCTTTCAGGTGGAGTTTGATCAACATTAATATCAGAATCTTCTTCAACTTACTCTTCTATGTATGGATCTGGACGACCATCTAGATTATCAAGAATGGGACGACCTATCTCATTCATCCATTCCTCTAAAGGATCTTCTGAATCATCAGCTTCTTCTATGCCTCTACGCCTGGATGGGTTGAATGTGTATGCGGTGTCAATGGGTTCGTGAAGGACAACAAAATCCACTTCCTTGTAGTTGGTATCTCGTATTGTCTAGTCCTCAACCGCATGTTGTAGTGAACATATACCAGATCTCTCAGCCTGTTTGCCCCCAACCTGTTCCTTCTCTTTGAGTGTATTAAATTGAAAGTGCTTCAATTCCTTTCGCAACCTCTTACAGACGTTGTTTGAGAAAGAACGCGAACAACCACTTTTCTTAGATGGGGGGCACCATTCCATTCCAAGCCCACCACTCACAAGGATCACCCTGCTCACGGTCGACAACTGCATTTGGATGACCAAAACAACAGATGCCTTCACGAAATTGTCACAACTGTAAAATATTTAAGATGTTCAGACTTTAGAATCAGAGGATGAAACATCAAACAAGAATGAAGATGTTCATGACTTCATGTAAGTTATGTAATATATATAATTATACCTCATCCATCACTATGGTGCGCTCTTCTGTAGAAGCAAAGAATTTGTTAATTATATCTCGCACAACAGACATTAGAGTCGCATCTAAGCCCAGTTTTCGCGAGTATTGGGACCTCGGATTCAGATAGTAAGCTGTCACCAATTCCAAATAAGGAAATAAGATTTAGATTTTAGATTGAGTTACTTATAAAGTTAAAACCATGGAACATAACTTTGACGATTTTTGGCGAAATTTCGCCGAAACTTCGAACTTCGACCATAGGCGAAATCGAATCCCAAATACTTCGGCTTCATCCAAACTTCGGGGCGAAGTTTCAGTGATGTCGACGAAGTTGACTTTTTTATGTGTATTTGCGTCTCAACTTCTCCGAAGTTGTCGAAGTTTCCTCGAAGTTGGTGAAGTTGGGCGAAGTTTGGTCGAAGTTGAGACGACCCAGAGCATTAATCCTAACTAGTGTCCTAAAGGCCATATAAGGCATAAGTGTCGCCTCCAACCCTCTTCACAACTTCTAATATCAACTCCTATGTTGTTTGTTGCCACTCTTTCCTAGATAGGGTGTTTTAACTACTATTTGACTGTATATTGTATAGAATACATATGGTGAACTATATTTGTATATGTGTATTGCACATTTGACCCTTGAAACTAGGGCTAGAGAGTTGTGAATTGTATTTTGTGTTAAATTAACATATATAAGATAAATCTATAACATATATAGTAGTTTTCAATTAAAGTTTCCTTCAAATTCACATCATTTTCTTCAAAAAATGGCATCGAAGTTTGTCGAAGTTTGCGTCTAAACTTCCTCGAAACTTCCTCGAAGTTTCCACAAACTTCCACTTCCACACCTGGCGAAGTCGACACGAAGTCGAAGTTATGCACCATGGTTAAAACATAAATCTGAATTTAGAAGAAATAAATTATATACCTTCTTTATGCAGTGGATGCAAAAGCATACCTATCCAACGCTTGTCTACAATTGACAAGTATTGTGAATTGGACCTAGGAGCTGCTTGTTTAATACCTTCCACCATTACTTGCATTGCATCATACATGTAAGACATTGTTGCGGCTTTGTCACCATCTACCAGCCTCAACACTTTGATAATAGGTTCCATTATCCGCAACACCTTTGTAACCTTATCCCAGAATGCCCGACTGGCAATTAGTTCTTCAATCCTTCTGCCAACCGGGGTGTTGTGCTCCTTCATGGAGGTCACTCCACACCATTGAAGAGCCTCCTAAGTCCCATCTCTTTTGGACTTTAATGAATTCAGGAAAGTAATTTGTTGCAAATCTAGTCAGCCCTGGTCTAATCATATCACCTCCACAGTACTCAGGTCGCCTCATTGCATTTAACAAGAATGAATGGCTGTAGATGAAACCTGTGATCAACCTACCATCAATTGTCACACTTTTGATGTAATCAATTGTGCCCATGTCCTTAAGAATCAGATCTATGCAGTGGGCAGCACATGGTGTCCAGTAGACCGGATATCTCTTCATTATACTTTCACCGACCTTCTTGAAGTTAGAGCCATTATTAGTCACTATCTGCACCACATTCTCAACCCTACCTGCTTGATGTATATTTTCATTAGCTTCTTGATGTAATTATGATTCCTGACTTCACCAGAAGCATCAACAGAGTCTAGAAAAACAGTCGATCCACGACAATAAGCAAGAAAGTTAATAATCTGCTTTCTATTTCTACGAGTCCACCCATCATGCATGAGTGTGACGCCGTATTCAGACCACAATTGTTTCTGGTCTGAAATTCATACCTGTAGATCTTTCTTCTCTTGGGGAAGATACTTGTTCATCAATTCATATGCATTGGGGGGCTTTGATGCCCCTACCAGACTCCCCTATCACATCTGCCATGTGCTGGAGATAGGGTTCAGTTGCAACATGTGCAGGTATACCGTGAGCAAAGAAGAACTTACCCACTGCCTTGCCTACCTTCTCTTTCGTACTAGTAAACATCGCTTTTAGGTTTTTTTTGCCTAGCATCAGGCTTCCTAACCCCTGGCTCATCAAAATGCCTAAATCTCGCACTAGCAGAACGAAAAAGTGTATCAATGGTGCCTTTCTTTTATGCTGAGCATGTTGATCTTCATCATCATCTAGGTCAACAATAGGAACACGGACAACCCCACTGCCTCCACCTGCACCAGATGGCCCATATCTCATAAGTCGAGCTGCCTCCTCTCTATCCCACTCACTTTTGCGAGAGTCTCTGAGAGCACGCCTATACATATGATGTGTATAAGTAGTATCACACCCTGCAGGATACGCAATGTCATCATCTGATTCAGTAGAAGAACCTAACATCAAAAAGTGTATCTGTGTAAGCCTTTTCAACCTGTTTCAACTTTTGTTGTTTTTGTTTCTTTGCACCCATCAGCTTCTTGAAGTCATCCCTAACACTTAAGTGGCACTTCTGGCACATTGCCACATTTTTGTCACCACCAGTGATGTGACACTTGAATCTAGTAATTCCCCCACCACCAAGTGTTTTCTTACTGTAATTGTAGACAATCTTTGCCCTATTCCCAGACCCAGGTACAGGCTTGCAATGACTCCATGCAATGACCAGCCCCAACACCCTCAACGTCACTTGAAGACGAAGACATCTTCTCAAAACTCAAAAGTCAACACTAAAAAAGACAGACAAACAAGCAAAGCAAATGATATTAGTAACTTAGCATTTAATCAAAAAGTACTAGTCAGAAATGTACATTGCACAATACTAATATCAAATATAATAAGCCATTAAGTGAACAAAATAAATTTCTTTTATACATTATACAATAAAAAACAATGTTTTAAATGTAGAATACTTTCTTGTAATTATAGAATCAAGCACAATATTTTGTTAAATTTTTTAATTTGAAGATAAAAATATTTTTAAAATAAATGAAGTCTGAAATTATTTTTAAAATCATAAAATTTCATATCTACTTGTTAAAAAGACAAGCGATATGTTCCAAATGCTAATTTCATCTTATACAACATTAAAACACATAATTAAACAGATTTTTTTTTTATATTTTCAGCATTTTTAATAAATAAAAAAATGAAAATTTTAAATATTTTGAACAAGTGATATGTTTCCAAATGCTAATTTCATCGTATACAACATTAACACACACAATTAAACAAAAAAATAAAAAAAATATTTTTTTTAATTTTCAGCATTTTTATTAAATAAAAATACAAAATATTTAAATATTTTGAGTACATTTTTGTTTATATATCTTCATGTTAATCTTTGATAGAACTTCTATTAAACCTAAATTAAATACCTATTATTAATAGTACTAATTGTATTATTACTATTAATTAGTGAAATTACATGGTAATGTTAATTATTAGTGAGTTAATTAGGTAGATCTAGTGATAAATTAGTAGATCTATATAATATAATCATAGATCTGGTGATAAATAGTATTAATCATAAGTTTTTGGGAGTAGATCTTGGATTTGGGGGTATTTGGTGAATTTTTTAGGAGAGAATAGAAAGAAGTAGAGGGGAGAGGTTGGAAATGCAAGAAATTAAGCATACATACCTTGTTTAGGGCTGATTTGAGCTCCAATCTCAAAAATCGCCCAAAATCTCCAAGCTTTTCCTCTTCAAACAACAGCAACAACACTTGGATCGCAAATGGCGGTGTTTCGGGTGGTATGCCGCTCGTGCCGCCCTGTACCGATGGGTAAGTGGTGCATTTTGCACCGGTACCCCCGATATTTGGCGGTATTGGCAGTAAGCCTACCGAAATGCCGAAATTTGCGATCCTAACCGCAGAATCGTGCGTATCTGTACCGGTACCCATCGATAGCGGTATTTTGACTGGTATACTCCCGATACCGACGGTATCTCATTCCTTGCCCCTGACAAGTTACACGACATGTCCAATCATAGACACGGCGTGTCTGAAGCAGTCAGAACACTTTCAGTTCCAGTTTGACATCCTCCAAAGGTCCATCTCTCCAATATTTGATGATAATCGGATCCAATTCCTATTTTTTGACCTAGCAAAAATTTTTGCGGGGACTCCGCCCCCGCACCCCCACATTTAGCGGCCTAAGGGCCAGGCAAATGTCCTTTTCAGGTCAAGAAAAGATCAGTCTATTTTCTCTATCTAGATCTTAATCGGGCGTGTTTTGCATATTGATTCCAATTTTCGGTTTTCATGCCGAGAAACCATTCCGGCAGAGCCACTTCCTCCCCTACTAAGAAAATTTCCGGTAGTTTATCCCCTCTTTCTACCGATATTTCCATTCCGGTAGTCTTTTTGTGTTTTTCTTATCTCCATACTACACCTCTCATTTGACATTTTCCTTTCCCGCCTTCTCACCCATCATGTGTGTGTCTTTCCACGTGCGGGGGGGTCATATTTCCCTTTTTCCACACCTTCTACTTACTCTCTTCGTATTTGGTGTGCGTGAGGGGGGAATAGTGGAGAGAGAGAGAGACAGAGAGGAGGGTATGAAGAGAACATGAGAGAGAGGATATGAGGAGAGAGACATGATATGGGATGAGATGATATATTCCAGGCTATCTTCATGGAGCTTCATGTTCTTCAGCACATCTACGTTCCTGATGTCTTTGTGACCGTCATTCCCACTTAGCATCATATTACTTTTCAGACAACATTGAAGGATCTTACAGTTGCAACATTGACACCAAGACTATTAGGATAAGAGCTTGCTGCGCATATTCCGACCTCTAGTCCCTTTGGTGTTGATGATGTTCCAGTTGATCATCTGTGCTACGTTGATGGTGTTCCCAGATGGTTCATCTTCGAAGCTCGTCATCTTCAAGCCTGTACCAAAATTGTTTCTGTAAGGATTCATCCAGAGTGATCTTCACTGAGCTACTTCATCACATCTTTGAGTTGCATCTGCTACTTCTACGTGTTGAGACGACACCTCAACACCTCACCCAACGTGTATGTGCCACGTTATGCACGTCGGTGGTATTCTGCGCGTATTCCAGTTGGCTACACTTGTCAGACAATTTAGAGACATCTTCACTGCTACACCGTCACTGTGCCTCCGCGTTCGTGCCGCGTTATATACGTGTGATGTGTTGAGTGCGCTTATTCCACTCCACATTCCCCTTTAGTGAAGATGACATAGTCGTGGTATTTATGATTGTTTGCTTCACATGTTCTTCATTTTAGATGCACTTCAAGAGAAAGACCTTCTTCAAAGCTCGAGCTACTCCATCCTGCAGAACACATCTCAAAGAGGCGTCATCATATCTTTTTCGTTAGGAAGTATTGTTTAAGGGGGAGTAACAATTTTTGTATGAGGAGTGACATCTATCTTTCATTTGTCGTTTATTTCTTCAATCGAGTCCTGTAACTCCAAGCTTGGACATGCGTTCACCCATGCTCCAGCTTGAGGGGGAGTGTTAGAATATAGGCTATTTAGTTAATAGGTTATTAGTCTATTATCTACATGGGCCTATTGGCCATGGCCCATTAGGATTAGTCTGCTTCCTTTGTGCTTCCTTGTAATAGCCTCCTTTCCTGTATATAGGACAGGGGTGTACATATCAATATAACAACACAACATTATAGTACACACTTCTTTACATATATATTTTAGTAGTATTTGATTGCATCCAATATATGTAATTCTACAAATAAAATATGTAATTTTATGATTAATGTAAACTTATATAGATATAATAATTAAAAAAATCCAAAACCACATATACTTCCGCATATACTCCCTTCGAACATACAACACATACCACTTTTTAAAACTATGCCAATTATGCCTAAAACTAAAAGACAGTCTAAACTAGCACATCAAAAAATACACAAATTAAACATACAAGTCAACTTGTGAATTTACAAGGGAATTCAACAAGGAGAAAATTAAGGGGAAGTTTAAGTTGAAATTGGAGAAAGTTAGAGGAAATTTTAAGATGGAGAAGAAGTAGAAGCTTGAAGGTTGGAGGAGAAGATAGGAGTTAGTAGCACACTTTCCTCCAGTCACCAACCTTCCCACACACTTCCTAAATAGCTACCACTATGTAGCTAGCACATCAACCAGAGCTATTATACAAAAAACCACAACCAGAGAGGGAAGAGGATCGATGAGTCGTGGAGAGAATAGGAACTGAGAAAGCGGGGAGAGATGGGAGTGGAGGGCTTACCGCCAGAATTAGGAGTGGGAGAGCTATAGAAACCCCAACCATAGATGCAACAACAACGACAATGATGAGCAAGGAGAGGAGCCGGTGCAGTGAGGAGCAGATGAGGTCGTCCGTTGCAAGAGAAGCTCGAACCGCAGACAGAGAGCTTAAGCTGGCAGCTGCAAAGTTGTAGCAGGTCCTTGTTGAGCTCCAGTCAGTGGCTCTTCTAACCGCAGCCCTAGCAGGGAGAAGTGGGGTTGTCGAGGGAGAGGTGCAGAGTGTCAGGGTATCAGGCCTGGGGGTTTGCTGGTTTTTATTTGATTTTGTGGGGTTTAAGTGATTACTGTTTGGGGGGTATGAACTGCTCAATTGGGACTGTGAGAAGAGGTGAGGGGGAGAGGAGACGAAACACCGAGAGATTAGTCGGCTGCAATGAGCAGGTTTCTTGAGAGGGCAATAGCCGTCTCACTTCTTTTTATATATTAGGGTAAGATACATTATGGTACAAAGGAGAAAATAATAGAAAAATAATAAAACAAATAATATAATGAAAATAGAACCAGGAGGCAGATTGCAGATTTCTGCCGCTGTAGCAATCTCGATACCATCGACAGGACTGTATGTTCTGTCGCTGTGATAAACTCGACGGGGATACAGGTTGTTTCACACTCCCCCTCAAGCTGGAGAGTACACATCGTGTATGCCCATCTTGCCACATAATCTTTGAAAAGTTGCTGGACCCAAAGGCTTTGTCAAGATATTCGCCAGTTGATCTTCAGACTTGACGTATGGCGTCACAATAGTGCCATCTTTGATTTGACCACGAATAAAATGGCAATCAACTTCTATGTGCTTAGTACGCTCATGAAAGATAGGGTTCCTGGCAATGTGTATAGCAGACTGATTGTCACACTTGAGCTCCATAGAAGACATGATAGTGATTTTTAACTCAGAAAGAACAGATTTGACCCATTGTAGTTCTCAACATGCATGGGCCATAGCACGGTATTCAGCCTCAGTACTGGATCTTGCTACCACATGCTGTTTTTTGCTTTTCCAAGTAATCAAATGATCACCTAGGAAAGTACAATAGCCTGATGTAGACCTTCTATCAGTATGATCACCAGCCCAATATGCATCTGAATACCCTGTGAGAGTCAAAATAGATGGAGTCACCTTGGGTTTAGAATATGTGATCCCCTTACCAGGAGCACTCTTCAGATATCTTAGAATCTGGCAAACTGCTGTCCAGTGTGACTGTCGTGGTGAGTGCATATGCTGACTCACAACGCCTACAACAAAAGAAATATCAGGTCGTGTAACAGTCAGATATATTAGCTTGCCAACTATTCTCCTGTAATATCCTGGATCTGAGTACTCAACATCATCAACCGTCTCCTTGATGTGATAATCCATAGGAGTAGATACCGGTTTAGATTCAGTCATGCCTGTTTCCTGTAGTAAGTCAAGCACATATTTCTTTTGAGATAGGTTGACACCTGCATGAGATCTAAGCACCTCAATGCCCAAAAAATATCTCAGTTTACCCAGATCCTTGGTTTGGAAGTGTTTCTGTAATCCTTCCTTCACACGAGATATGCCTAGAGAATCACTACCAGTAATCAATATGTCATCAACATATACAACAATAATGATAGAGCCACAAGAAGAGCTAGAGTAGAATAAAGAATGATCAGTCATGGAGCGAGAGAAACCCATCTGGAGTACAACCTCACTGAACTTGTCAAACCAAGCTCGAGGAGACTGTTTCAGCCCATATATGGCTTTCTTCAATTTACACACTTTCTGACACTCCCCCTGAGCAACAAACCCAGGAGGTTGCTCCATGTATACTTCTTCCTGTAGATCACCATGTAGAAAGGCATTCTTAACATCAAGCTGAAATAAGGGCCAATCAAAGGTAGTAGCCAGAGAAATAATAATCCGGACAGAGTTTAGACGAGCTACTGGAGAAAAGGTCTCAAAGAAATCAACTCCATAGGTCTGTGTGTAGCCTTTTGCTACCAATCTGGCCTTCAACCTCTCAACAGATCCATCCGGATTATGTTTGATGGTGAAAACCCATCTGCAACCCACGACTTTCTTCCCTGCAGGTAAGTCAACAAGATCCCATGTGCCATTATGCATCTCAAGCTGCATTGCCTGTTTCCAGCCACTGTCCTTCATAACATCATAGTGATCCCTTGGTATATCAACATAATCAATCCCAATAGCAAATACGTGGGCCTGCTTAGATAAGTGTGACAGACAACACACATTTGTAATAGGATGTCTAATAGTATAAGAACGAACACCTTTCCGAACAGCAATAGGAAGATCAAGATCTGATGCTTCTGCAGGAATCTCGTGAGTAGAAGACGATGAGGAAGGCTCAGAGACTGGTGTCGCTACCGCTTCTGGATCTTGTCTGCCTCGCCTACTATAAACATATGGGTACTGCTGAATAACAGGCCTGTCAGCTGCCTGCTCGTCCTGAATAAAAGTATAATCAGGAATAATGGGTGGCACTCCCTCACTCTCCACAGATGGTGTCACTTTCTCACTCTGAAAATCTGGTGGCACTCCCTCTCTCAACTGCTCCCCCTTACTCATAGCATCGGAGAAATACAGAGTGGTCTCATGGAAGGTAACATCCCTAAACACAAACATGCGACGAAGACTAGGACAATAACACTTGTATCCTTTGCTAGTACTAGAATAACCAAGGAACAAGGTTTTAATAGACTTAGGAGAAAGTTTGTCAGCCTTAGGGTCAAAATTATGGACAAAAGAAGTGCAACCAAACACTAGGAGGGGAACAGAGAAGGGCTGATCCATGGGCCGTAACACAGAGAAAGGAGTTTGTCCTTTGAGAACGGAGGATGGTTGTCTATTGATTAAGAAGCAAGCAGTTAACAGAGCTTCAGACCAGAATTTCTTAGGCACATTGGATTGAAACATGATCGAACGAGCAAATATCAAGAAGATGACGATTTTTTCTCTCAGCCACCCCATTTTGCTGAGGGGTGTGAGGACCAGACGTACGATGAATCATGCCCAAAGAACTACAAAAATCAGACATAGCCTTTTGAACATACTCTAAAGCATTATCAGATTGGAGAGTTTTTATATTGCAATCAAACTGAACCTTTATTTCTTTATGAAAATGTTTCACAATAGATAGCACAGACTCTCGGCTTTTGAGAAGGTAGACCCATGTCATGCGGGAAAAATCATCCACAAAGGAAATAAAATAACAAAAACCATTATAACTCTGGTCTTTAACAGGACCCCATACATCACTGTGGACTAACTCAAAAGGACAAGATGCCCGCTTATTGACACGACTGGGATAAGACAACCTATGATGTTTTCCCAGCTGACATGACTGACACTCTAAAGATGACACTTGGGATAACTCAGGTTCCAACTTCCGCAGGCTTTCTAATGACGGATGTCCATATCTGCAATGCCATAGTAAGGGGGAACCACTCAACAGGATGGATGGAGCTGGAGCAGATACTAGGCGAGGCAGACTGTAACCGTGGAAAAGCTAGAGATCACCTTTCCTAGGCCCCCCACCAATCGTCCTCATACTCTTGAGATCCTGTAAAACAAAACAAGAAGGCCCAAATGTTACTGTACATTTTATAGTGTCAACCAACTTTGCAACAGAAAGAAGATTAAAAGGAAACTCAGGCACAAAGTGTACAGATTTCAGATCAATCTTGGGTGTTAGAGAGACAGATCTACTAGCTAGCACTCTCCTCACTGAACCATCTGCCAGTGTGACAGATTGGTGAGGAATATATGAGTCAATAGATTGGAGCAATCTCTTCATACCAGTCATATGTTGTGACGCGCCAGAGTCAACTACCCAAGATGTAGTAGATCCAGAAGTTATGAGAGATGTAGCCTGATTACCCACAGTAGATGCCAGGTTTGCTGATGACGAAGATCCCACACTCATGTGCTGTGTAGCCTGAATGAACCGATCATACTCCTCCTGAGTAAGGGTGATGCCGGTCCCAGAATTGGTGCCCACAGCTGAAGACGGAGAGGAATCTGTAGAAGTGGCACAATGTGCTGCCCCCACAGGAGGTGCAGCAGGTCTCCCATGTTTCTTCCAACACTTTTCCACTGTATGTCCTGGTTTGTCACATAAGGTACACTTCGGACGTGTCCCACGTCCTCTGCTCGTACCAGGTCGTCCTCCTCTCACCGCAACAACTACGGATGCATGAGACTCCCCAGAGGATATAGTAGAGACAGGATTAACAGACTAAAAAATAGACTGTTGAATTCTCGAATATGCTTCTACAAAACTTGGCAATTTATCAGAAGCCAGAATGACGCTCCGGGAAGAACTGCAAATGGAATTAAGCCCGGATAGAAATTTAACAGTGATCAAGTCGTCTCTATCTTGGATCTGTGCAACAGCTGTCACAGGATGGTAATAGCTCAGCTCCTGAACAAGAGCCTGAATAGCTCCAAAGTATTCCTCAAGGGACCTATCACCCTGCCTCTTAGCAAATAGACGATCATATATCATGAATAGCCGAAGAACATTCTTCTCCTGGGAATAGTGTTGCTTCACTGCGTCCCTTATCTCTTTAGCTGTAGTATAGAACATAAACCTAGCCGCAATTGCAGGCTCCATACTATTCCATAACCAAGTCTTCACAAGACTGTCATGACGCTTCCATTCAGCGTATCCTTTATCAGTAGTGTCCAGGGGACCCGAGTCAACATGTCTCGCCTTATCGCGAGATTCGAAGACAGTGTGAACTGCGTTCATCCATAGTAGATAGTTTTTCCCGTTGAGTTTGATGGAGGGGATAGGAGACGCCTCGCCGTAGGGAATCTTGGTGTCCTCCATTGTAGACGGGAACACAGTGACGGATTGATACACGTCACAGAGAAAGCTGAGGTGACGGAGAGATACACGTCACAGAGATAGATGGGGTGACAGAGAGATACACATCACAACCAAAAAAGAAAGGATAAATGCGTTACTGACGCATTCACAGCCTCCAACCGATTTTCTAGTCACACATGGAGGAGATGTGACTAGGAGTACAACCGTCGGGTGACGAGTCCTCTGATTTAGATTTTAGACGGCCGTCGAATCACCCGAAGACCCCAAACAACTTGTGGTGGAGTCTACGGCAATGTTGGAGATCTACCGAAGACCCAACGTAGAAGGAGATAACCATGCAAGCCCGGTGCCTCACTCCAGATCAGCGGATGGGCTGTAGCCGGACGGCGGCCCTGCCGCTGCCGCCGCCGCCTCTCGGCGGTGTCGCCGACACAGAGAGAAAGAAAGAGGAGCGCTGCCGGCAAAGAGAAAGAAGGAGAAAGGGAGAAGCGGTGGCGGAAGGAGAGAGATGCCCTAGATCGAGCTCTGCTCTGATACCATGTGAGAAGAGGTGAGGGGGAGAGGAGATGAAATACCGAGAGATTTGTCGGCTGCAAGGAGCAGCTTTCTTGAGAGGGCAATAGGTGTCTCACTTCTTTTTATATATTAGGGTAAGATACATTGTGGTACAAAGGAGAAAATAATAGAAAAACAATAAAACAAATAATATAATGAAAATAGAACCATGAGGCAGATTGCAGATTTCCGCCGCTGTAGCAATCTCGATACCATTGACAGGACTGTCGATGGTATCGACAGAATGATGTTCTGTCGCTGTGATAATCTCGATACCATCGACCTCTTGTCGATGGTATCGACAGGGATACATGTTGTTTCACAGGGACAAAATTGGTCTTGGTTGCATGTAGGTTAATTGCTTTTTTTGCTGCCTGAAATGAGTTTGTAGCCCACCCAACCTGCCACACTGCTTGGGTGACAACTGATTGAACCCTGGGTTGGGTTTCAAAACTCTAGCACTAATTGATGAAACGAAAGAAAGTTTGAATGATAAATTTGAAATTTGAAAACATGCATTGAAATTTGGTTGATTTAAGATTAGTAGAAGCAAAACATAGTTTATGCATTGCAATTC
The DNA here is from genome assembly GCA_963693085.1 of Alisma plantago-aquatica. Classification (NCBI taxonomy): domain Eukaryota; kingdom Viridiplantae; phylum Streptophyta; class Magnoliopsida; order Alismatales; family Alismataceae; genus Alisma; species Alisma plantago-aquatica. The sequence goes on along the minus strand of OY856413.1, from coordinate 702,569,843 downwards.
CAGCCAATATATAATTGTGAATGGCAGTGCCATGTTGGATGGAGTGAATATACTAAAATGTGATAAGTTTTGCTACTTGGGTTTTGATATTCGAATAGATGGCAGTCTTTAAGATGTTTGTGATAGGATCACAACACAACGGTTGAAATGGAGTAGTGCAACTGAAGTAGTATGTAACGAGAAGTTCCCACTTACAACTAAAAGTTTTATAAAACAATTATATGACCAGACATGCTATATGGGAGTGAAATGTTGGGCGCTGAAGGAACAAGGTCTCAGCAAGATGAATGTGGCGAAAATGCGTATGCTAAGATGGTTGTGGGAAGACAACAAACGATCACGTGAGAAACGACTATATAAGGAACACGGTGGGGGTGGCGAGTGTCAAGGACAAGCTACATGAGGGTTGTCTAATCTAGTATTGACATGCACAATGTAGACCCATAAATAAACCAATTCAAAGCAACACTATGTTGCTGAATGAAATAAAAAGAAGAGGCTTGCCTGAATAATCTTCGGAAGTGCTTATAATAGGAGAGATTTTGAATTTTTCACATCTTGATGCAAATATGACTCATAACATAGATGATTTGAAAAGAAGGATCTATGTAGCTGATCTTGACATGGTTCAGATTAAGGCTTAGATGAGGATGATGATGAAGAAGATGCAATGAAGAGACCCAAAAGATCTTTTAACTTTTTTTCTCTACATGCACCCCCGTGAGATGCGAATAAGTCCACTTATACAATATGATCTACCAATGGAACCAACAAGGGCAATATCTCGAAAGACAATAGGAGGCACTGGTATAGAAGGTAGATAATGAAGAACCTAGAAATTAAAATCTAAGACTAATTATCAAGATCTAAACTAATCTAAAATAATTACTCAAAAGGAGAATGTAATTCATCAAAAGATTTCAATCATCAAATCTGTTTTTCTAAAGAGCATTAGAAAGCCTATATATAGGCATTTAAACCCGACTAACTAGACAAGTAGCCAATGTGGGACTAAACCACATGCTTTACAAGACAAACTGGAAAAATATCAAATAACCCCTAAAATACAAGGCAACTGATAAAGCATTATAAATACTACTAAAATGACTATTTCAAAGGCTACGCTAGTCCTATATCGACTCTCCTCCGCTTCAAAAGGCTCGACTCCGATGAGTCAGAATAAAAATATGGGGCCCGAGGAAGTAGAAGAAGTCTTTGAAGCTTGTCGTAGATGAGTCACACAACATCACACCATCGAACAAGGTAATGGCGCAAGAGATTAGGAAATAACACTATGGTTGTCTTAGCCATAATGATGCTTGCAGATTGTGAACGAGGAGAAAGCTCAAAAACGTCTGGAGGCTTTGGAGAAGGCCTGGAAAGAACGAGATCAATACTGTCCTCACTCCTCAGTATCAAATCTCTGATCTTGAGGTGTACTGTAGCCCATATATACTTTTCACCAAAGCATGTTCCAGAGTTATGACATATTTTTGTAGGTACCCTTGGTGTAGTTTGCACGTCTTGCTCCCTAGCAATTGTTGAAACTTCCTCAGTACAAGAAGAATATATGAGGCACTAACACGTATTTGAAATGTGGTCTTTAAAGCCAAAGAAGAATATGTAGGTGAAGTAGTGGCAAAAAGGAATTCCTCAATAGAAGATATACAATCTGAACAAGGCTGTAAAACATCATGTCTTGGAGTTGTAAGTAACTGAGGCCACAATCATCTGAAATTGTAAAACATCAGTCGGCTCTGGAGTTGTAACCGAGGCCACAATCATCTGAAACTGCTAAATATCATTCGGCTTTGGAGTTGTAACTGAGACCACATGCATTTGAAGCTGCAAAACATCAGGTTGCTCTGAAGATGTGAGTGAAGCCGTAGACATCCGAAGCTTGATATTTGTTGCTAGAGGAGATGTTATAGTAGAAGTAGTGGCAAAAGAGCCCCTTCCGAGGGAGGGGAGCGGAGCGCAAATGTATTGCATGGAAGGTGTCGGGCAAGGCATAAAAAGATGAGATTGTACTTCAATAGAATAGAAGGCCCCATACCATCTTTGGCTGTAGAGATAATCACCGAGGTAGATTTGTGAGTACTCATATTTCCACTTGTAGTGGACGCAACAAGTCCAAACCGTAAAAGGAAACATGTCCTTGATAATAATGCATACTGAATCCAAATGTGGGTACTCAATCTATAGAGAAGTAGTGCGGGGAAGCATATTTGATGTCTAACAGTCTAGTAAAAGGAAGTAGACGACTAATAGGATGGCCTCTCAATGTTACTGTTGGATAGCCTCAGAATGTTGTTGTATAACCTCGCGATGTTGCTGTTGTAGTTGGACAACTACCTGCAATGGTCTGGACAGGGTAGCGTAATGACGACGACAAGGGAAACTGAAGTCAAGGCGTCTGCTACATAGGAAATGCATGGGGTGTATAAAGCGGGAGGTGGACTACAACTTGAAGGTGGACGGGTGCAACTTTGTTTGAAGGGCTTCTTTGTGAAGTGGGTGTGGGGTTGAAAATCACTTGCAGCGGACTAGAAAGAGGGGTGTTGAGGTTTGTAGGAGGTCTAGGAAAATCCTTGCGTTCTTGGTGCGGTTTGCAGGAATGAGGACTGGGCAAAGTTCTTAGTTATTGAGGGTGTGGGTTGCAGATTAATGGAGGGGTTCAGAATGACGGGAATGGTGGCGAAAGGCGGTGGGGTTTGTGGTGGTGAACTTGGACGGGAGGTGTCGGGGTTGGATATTGAAGCACCGAGGAAGCACAACACCTAGGCTGGAGGGATGTATGCTGAAGGTTTAACGGGAGGCGGACAGTCAGATGAGGGGATTATGACTTGCATGGGGTGAGGGGTAGAGAAGGTGATTGGTAGTTTGCGGCTGGGGGAGGTGCTGTGGGTAGTGTGTTGGGGGGCGATCAGCAGGAGTTGCGGTGGGAGGGATGGACGTGGGTTAGAGGGAGTGAGTGGGCGTTGAGCGGAATCAGCAGAAGTATGTGACGGGTGGTGGAATTGGTGTGGTCGGTGGAGTTCAAGGCAATTGGTAGGATGAGACGGGATCGCAGCTGGGGTGGGTATGTGAGCGGGAGATTACTGTAAAGCGGAGGGGGTGGAAGTGGGGTGGAAGACCATATCTTTGAGAGGGTATTTGCAACATTGGTAGGTGGGGCTGGGAGACGGGCAATGATGGGAAGGCAGGAGCTATTGCTGGGGCACAAGTATGATGCATACTGGAAGATTGGAGATGATGTCCGGAGTTTCAAAAAGCCAACGGAGAAGACGATGAATAATACACCTCAAAGCAACCATCAAATGTGACGACGACGGCTGATGGAAAGGTGCAAGACCTAATCCTATTAGATTAGGGTTAGGCTCGGATACCACTTAATGGGAACCTAATGATTGAAATCTAAGATTTAATAATCAAGATCTAAACTAATCTAAAATAATCAATCAAAAGGAGAATGTAATTCATTAAAAGATTTCAATCATTAAATCTGCTTTTCTAAAGAGCATTACAAAACCTATATATAGGCGTTTATACCCAACTAACTAGACAAGTAGCCAATGTGGGACTAAGCCACAAGCTTTACAAGTCAAATTGGAAAAATATCAAATAACCCCTAAAACACAAGGCAATTGATAAAACATATAAATACTACTAAAATGACTATTTCAAAGGCTAAGCTCATCCTACATCAGTAGTTATTGTAGTGTAGCACCATATAGATCTGGGAGCATGTCACCAACAAGGATCTATGAAAAGATGCTAGAATTGGTGTTGCACAAACTAGCCAAAATTTGGATAAGCTGCTTTGCGATGCTTTTACAATTGACAAGGTTTCTAGAAAGGGGTTGATATTGTTAATATATTTCATATTTATTCTATTTTGTAATTTCTATATCCTGTTGGACCTCTATGTAAATTATCCAGTTTCTCTTATTAATAAAAAGGGAGAAGGCCTATGGCCTTTCTCAACGCTGCATTGCACGTTGCATTGCGACACCCCATTTCACATGGTATCAGAGCAAGGTTCCTAACCTAACCCTACCCAGCCGTCAGCAACCCAGTGCCGCCAGCTGCCGCCGACCAGCGCCGCAGCCTACAGCACCGAAGGCAGCAGAAGCCGCCGGCCAACAACAGCCGCGGAGGGTGCCGCCGGCTCCAGCAGCCGCCGGTCGGCTTGCCGCCAGCCTTCCCCGGTCGCCGCGTCGCCACCCCAAAGGGGAGGACAGCCGCCGTCGACCCAAAGCGGGCGGAGCAGCCGTCTCCCGGGCCAGGCGCCGTAGCCGCAATCCCCCCTTCTCTTCTATCTCCGGATCGTCGGGTCCTTCGGTTGATCCAACATATTTCTAAATCTCAAACCGGAGGGTCTGTCGGTACGTAAGAAATTCCTAATCACATCTCCTCCATGTGTGATTAGGAATTCCAGATGGGGGCTGTGGATGCGTCAGATACGTATCTGATCTTGTGACATGACGTGTATCTCCCCGTCACCCATATCTTCTTGTGACGTGTATCAATCCATCACTCTTCTCGTCAAATCGTGGAGGACGCCGAGGCATCTACCATCTACAGTGAGATGTCTCCTATCCCCTCTGTAGAAAATAAGATTAGATTGAATGCAATGGTATGTAATGGGATGAATACAAGACTGGACGCCCTCTCCTTTATATAGGAGAGGGGAGACGCCCTAAGACTTAGGACGCAAGTAATCTAAACAGACTGAAGTACAAAAGCCCAATAACTAATTAACCTATTAACTAAATAGGCTAATATATACTCTTTAACACTCCCCCTCAAGCTAGAGCATGGGTGAAACACATGTCCAAAGCTTGGAGGTTACAAGACTTGATAAAATGATAAAAGAAATGATAAATGAAAGATAAATGATAAATATCACTCCCCATACAAAAATTGATACTACCCCTTAATTTATACTCCCCCTGAATCATACGATGACGCCTCTCTTCTTTGAAATTGTATTCTGCAGGCTGGAGATCCTCGAGCTTTGAAGGTCTTTGGAGTGCATATGGAAAGAAGAACATCTGAAGAATGGAACCTGATACTACAACAGTAATTCGCCACTTGGAGCAGACGATCATCAATACCGTGACTACGACAACTTCACTGGAATACATACTTAACGTGGCACGAACGGGAATACACAATGTCGATGTAGCAGTAGCATAATCTTCAAATTGTCTGGGAAGACGTGCATAACGTGGCACGAACACGAACGAACGATATGCTGGTGATACGATGCAGGTACCATAACTCTGTCGCGTGAGCCTTAGGGGCTTGACAGGAAAGGAGATCATCCATCAAGGAAAGTCCCAAGAAGAACAGCGGAAGGCGATGCTAATACAGCAGATGCAGCTCTAAGAATACACGATGAAGCAACTCGATGACGATATACTGAATGAATCAGCCTTGCAGAAGTAGATTGGAAGCTTGCTGAGCTTCTGAAAATCTGAAGAAGCACCCTCTGTCTCATGTGGATGCAGCTGAAGTACACCATCAACACCTGACGTATATAACGCGGTACGAACGCGGATAGCTCGGTGTTGACACTGAATGAAGATCTTTCAAAGCTGTCTGGAAGTAGAAAACGGATGTGCTGAACAATGCGAAACTCCATGAAGATAATAGCCTAGAACATATATAGCCTGAATACATATATCATCTCTTCTCATGCTCTCTCACTCATACATATTCTCTCTCTCTCTCTCTTCTCATCTCTTCCTCTCCTCTCTATCCCCCCCGCACACCAAGTATGACGAGAGTGAGTGTTTGGTGTGGAGAAATGGATATATGACCCCCCGCACTGTGGAAAGGGATACACACATGATATGGGTGGGTGGGAAAGGAATTGGTGGATTTGAGAGAAATTTGTGATATATGGAGATGTGTAATTTGTGGAGAATGAAACCGATAATCGGAGAGAATATGCTAAATGGGTCAATGTAAGATCCAGATAGAAAAATTAAATGGATCTAGTCCCGACCCGAAAACGCAAAAATCCGATTAGGCTTAAAACTAGATCCGATTAGCCAAGGACAGATCCGAATATCAACATGCATCTGGTATATGGGGGCAGTAATAGGGATGCTTGGTAGCGGTGAAGAGTGATAATGGGTGATAATGGCGAGATAAATAGCAGCAGGGCAACAACGTGGAACGCAGGGTGGAGCAACATGATGGAGCCTAGATGATGGCGACGATGTTTGTTTGATGTTGTTGCAGAATTTCAACGACGACTAGGTGATGACCGGCTACCATAAGACTTGGCCATAGCGGAGGAGATGATACTGGCTCTTGCGTGGCTCTGGAGATGTTGCTGACCATGAGGCTGCAGGGGAAGCCAAGTGCAGAGCTTCTCCATAAGCGATGGCAAAGGCTGGATAGATGATGGCATCGACGGTGATGGTGACTGATCCTGGGCGGGCAGCCGGCCTAAACGATGACAACGGTGGTGGTCGCCCGCAGGCGGGGGTTCTTCCCCTCGGTTGCTCTCTGGAAAAGACGAGCGACGGCGGCTAGGGCTGCGTGCGCGCCAGAAAGGAGAGGGAGGAGGGGCGGCGACTAGGTTTCCCTTAAGAGCGAACACGATCTATTCACGTAGGAATTACTATTCACACCGCACACTGTTCACTATCGGAGTTACTGTTTACGTCGTCGTTACTATTCACCGCCGGAGTTACTGTTCACTCCGTCGTCACTGTTCACCGCTCTAATACCATGTAGAAAATAAGATTAGATTGAATGCAATGGGATGTAATGGGATGAATACAAGACTGGACGCCCTCTCCTTTATATAGGAGAGGGGAGACGCCCTAAGACTTGGGACACAAGTAATCTAAACGGGCTGAAATACAAAAGCCCAATAATTAATTAACCTATTAACTAAATAGGCTAATATATACTCTTTAACACCCTTCATCAAGCTGAATGGGAAGAACTATCTCTTATGGATGAATGTTGTCCATACTGTATTGGAGTCATGCGACAAGGCGAGACACGTTGATTCTGACCCTCCTGCACTTACTGACAAAGGCTATGCTGAATGGAAGCGCCATAACAGTCTGATGACGACCTGGTTGTAAGGGAGCATGGAACCTGGGATTGCCTCGAGGTTCATGTTCTACACTACCGCCAAAGAGATCTTGGATGCAGTGAAGAAACATTATTCTCAAGAGAAGAATGCGCTTCGTCAGTTCATGATATTTGATCGCCTGTTTACAGAACGACAGGGAGGCAAACCTTTAGAAGAATACTTATGAGTGATTCAAGGTATTGCACAAGAGCTGAGTTTCTACCATCCAGTAACTGTCCAGGAGCAAGTCAAAGACAGAGATGACTTGATTACAATAAAATTCTTGTCTGGTCTGAGTTCTTCGTGTAGTTCATCCCGCAGTGTTATCTTGGCTTCTGATAAACTTCCCAGCTTGGAAGAAGCCTATTCAAGGATTTTACAGGCAAATTTTTAACCTGTTGATCCTACCGTAGTCTCATCTCAGGGAGATTCTCATGCTTCTGTAGCTGCTGCAGTGAGAGGAGGACGGACATGTATGGGCCGAGGACGTAGAACTCGCCCTAAGTGCACTTTCTGTGACAAACCTGGACACAGTTGAGAAATGCTGGAAGAAGCATGGTCAACCTGCTGCACCACCTGTGGGAGCAGTAAACTATGCTGCCACTACTGAGTCTACTGAGCCTCCTGCTTTGAGTTCTAGTCCTTCTGGCATTACACTCACCAAGGAGGAATATGATAGATTTATTCTGGCTACTCAACATCTAAACTTGGGATCATCATCTTCAGCCAACTCGGTGTCCACCACTGGTAATCAGGCTACCTCTTTATTGGTTTCTGGTTCTACTTCGTCATGGGTCGTTGACTCTGGAGCGTCACGACATATGACTGGTATGAGGAGACTTCTTCATTCCATTGACTCACATATTCCTCACAAATCTGTAACAATAGCATACGGTTCAGTGAGGAGAGTGTTAGCCAGTGGATCCGTTTCTCTGACTCCTAGAATTGATCTTAAATCCGTACATTATGTGCCTATTTTTCCTTTTAATCTTCTGTCTGTTGCTAAGTTGATTGATACTGTGAAATATACAGTAACTTTTGGACCTTCTTATTTTGTATTACAATATCTCAAGAGTATGAGGACGATTGGTGGGGGGCCTAGGAAAGCTGATCTCTATCTCTTCCACGGTGATAGTCTGCCTCGCCAACTGTCAGCTCCTGCTCCAGCTGTCCTGTTGAGTGGCTCTCCCTTACTGTAGCACTACAAATATGTACATCCTTGATTAGAGAGCCTGAGAAAGTTAGAGCCAGAATTGTCTCAATTATCGTCTCTAGAGTGTCAGTCCTGTCAACTGGGGAAACATCATAGAATGTCTTATCCCGGTCGTGTCAATAAACGGGCGTCATGTCCTTTTGAGTTGGTCCATAGTGATGTTTGGGGTCCTGTAAAAGACCATAATTATAATGGTTTTTGTTATTTTATCTCTTTTGTGGATGACTTCTCGTGTATGACTTGGATTTATTTGTTGAAAAGTCGAGAGTCTGTGCTATCTATTGTCAAACATTTTCATCAAGAAATAAAAGTTCAATTTGATTGTAATATTAAAGTTCTTCAATCTGATAATGCCTTGGAGTATGTTCAAAGTGCTATGGTTGGTTTTTTTAGTTCAGTTGGGATGATACATCGTACATCCTGTCCTCACACCCTTCAGCAGAATGGGGTAGCAGAGAGGAAAAATCGTCATCTCCTTGATATTACCAGGACAATCATGTTTCAATCTAATGTTCCTAAGCTTTTTTGGTCTGACGCCCTTCTTACTGCTTGTTTTCTTATCAACATGCAACCTTTTGTGCTTCAAGGACGTCCTCCTTTCTCTGTCCTACGTCCCAAGGATCAACCTTTCCTTGTCCCTCTTAGAGTGTTTGGTTGTACTTCTTTTGTCCACAATTTTGATCCTATGTCTGATAAGTTATCTCCTAGGTCAATTAGGACTCTCTTTCTTGGGTACTCCAACACTAGCAAAGGGTACAAGTGTTATTGTCCATGTCTTCGTCGCATGTTTGTGTCTAGAGATGTGACTTTTCATGAATCCACTCCATATTTCTCTAGTGTTCCCAATAAGGGGGAGCAATTATGTGAGAGAGTGCCACCACCACATCAGAGTGAGAGAGTGCCACCACCACATCAGAGTGAGAGTGTGCCACCTATCATTCCTGACTATACTATAATTCAGGAAGAGCAGCCAGCAGATGGTCCATGAATTCAACAATATTCACATGTTTATAGCAGAAGAGGTAGACAAGATCCAGAGGAGGTAGCGACTCCAGTCTCTGAGCCCTCCCCATCTTCCTCTACTCAAGGGATTCCTGAAGAACCATCTGACCTTGATGCTCCCATTGCTGTTCGCAAAGGTACCCGTTCCTGTACTATTCGACATCCTATTACAAATCTGTGTTGTTTGTCCATGTTATCTCAACAGGATCGCTCATTTGCTCTTGGGATTGATTTTGTGGTCATTCCAAGAAATCATCTTGATGCTATGAAGGATATTGGCTGGAAACAGGCTATGCATGTTGAAATGTCTGCTCTGTTACAGAACAACACCTGGGAACTTGTTGACTTACCTCCAGATAAAAATGTTGTGGGATGCAGATGGGTATTTACAGTAAAACATAATCCAGATGGTTCTGTGGAGAGATTGAAAGCTAGACTGGTGGCAAAGGGGTACACTCAGACATATGGGGTTGATTTCTTTGAGACTTTTTCACTAGTGGCTCATCTGAATTCTGTGCGTATTCTTATTTCTCTGGCTACTACATTTGACTGGCCTCTATTTCAGCTCGATGTCAAGAATGCCTTTCTTCATGGTGATCTACAAGAGGAGGTATATGTATACATGGAGCAACCACATGGTTTTGTTGCTCAGGGGGAGTGTCAGAAGGTGTGTAGACTGAAGAAAGCCATCTATGGATTGAAACAATCTCCTAGAGCTTGATTTGACAAGTTCAGTGATGTGCTAAAGATGGATTTTTCTCATTCTGTAACTGATCACTCTTTATTTTATTCTACTTCTTCTGGTGGATCTATTATTATTGCTGTGTATGTTGATAATATTGTTATCACTGGTAGTGATTCCACAAACATATCTCGTGTGAAAGCGGGCTTGCAGGAGGGGCACTTTCACACAAATGATTTGGGAAAATTGAGATATTTTCTGGGCATTGAAGTACTAAGATCTCATGCAGGTACCAATTTGTCTCAGAGCTAATATGTGCTGGATTTACTACAGGAAACTGGTATGAGTTAGTCCAAGCTTGTGTCTACTCCTATGGAGTATCATGTGAAGGAGATGACTGATGATACTGATTATCCAGATCCAGGTTATTACAGGAAAATTGTGGGTAAATTGATATATCTGACAGTCACACGTCCTGACATTTTTTTGTTGTAGGAGTGGTGAGTCAGCATATGAGCTCTCCAAAACAGTCTGATTGGCATATTCTGAGATATCTGAAAGGTGCACCTGGTAAGGGAATCATCTATTATAGGCCGAAGACTCCTGTATCCACACTGTCTCTTACTGGTTATGCAGATGCAGATTGGGCTGGTAATCTGAATGACAGGAGGTCTACGTCTGGATGTTGCACATTTCTGGGGAATCATCTTATTACTTAGAAAAGCAAAAAGCAAAATATTGTGGCAAGATCTAGCACGGAAGCTGAGTATAGAGCAATGGCACATACATGTTGTGAGTTGCAGTGGGTTCAATCTGTACTTTCTGAATTAAAGATTCCTGTTTTGTTTACTATAGAACTCAGATGTGACAATCAAGCAGCCATCTACATTGCCAAGAATCCAATCTTCCACGAACATACTAAGCACATAGAAGTTGACTGCCACTTTATCAGAGACCAGATCAAGAATGGAACTGTTGTGACTCCACATGTCAAGTCTGAAGATCAACTTGCAGATGTTCTTACGAAGCCATTGAGTCCAGCAGCTTTCTAGAGTTTTTGCAACAAGCTGCGTCTACACGATGTGTACACTCCAGCTTGAGGGGGAGTGTTAATATATTTCATATTTATTATATTTCGTAATTTCTATATCCTGCTGGACCTCTATGTAAATTATCCAGTTTCTCTTATTAATAAAAGGGAGAAGGCCTATGGCCTCTCTCAACGCTGCATTGCACGTTGCATTGCGGCACCACATTTCACAAATACCTTCCGCATCATCTTACAAATCCACATATCGAGAGAAACAATCTTCAATTTTTCATCCTAAGAATAACTTAAGCAAAAAACTTCTTGTAGGTGTTTGGCTCTTTGGAGGAGTTTTCCCATTGGAATAGATGTCGACTAAAAAGATCCCATATCTCTTTGGCTATTTCCAAGTACACAAGGATTGTCTTTGATCCTTTGTTCCAGATTAATTAGGATTTGAAGTCGTGATAAGAATATCTTCAGAAGTTCTACTATTGTCCTTCGCCTTGGTATCTTCTTCAATGGGCTTCAAAGTGTCACTCAATTGATAGTACTTCTCTTCTGATTGGATGTAGATAGGGAATGAGTGCTTCTAATGGAATAATTCCTCCTATCAAGTTTGACAGTTGTACCTTGAAGGCATCCAACTATAAATCTGGTGGTGACCATGGAAAAAGACAAGATAGGTGTGCTGGTAAATACGAGAGGTAGAAAAATCACATGCATAGGTCTGTTGGCAGGCTATTCAGATCAAGCTGGGAACCTTCCGAAAGAGCAGACAACCAGAAGTAGAAGAGAGGAAACAACACCAAGGGTGGGCCAAACAAAGCAAGCGACTACATTACATCACACAATGGGATTTATGCAGGACTACTATAAGGCTGTGACAAGAAGCAACAAGAGAGGTAGAAATAGTGGCAGGTCGGTGGCAACAACATGAACAATAGCTATGCTAGTGGCCAGAGGGGCTTTCAGCTGACTTGAATTGGTATTGGCAATGACACTACATGAGGGTGGCTAGTGGCTACCATGACAAGAGAGCGGGAGTGGGTGTAATATCCCAAGATTTGAGACCTCAAATAAAATGATCTTAAAAGGAACAATTGGACTACCAATATCGCCATTCACCAAGGTGCACCTCCTTTTCAGGGAGCCTATCACTAAGAACTATGTAGTTAAGCGTGCACAACCCAAGTAGTACTAACATGTCTGACCTGTCGGAATTTGATCTCAGGGTGTGTGAGTGAGGACAAAACACACTGTTGAGGCTAGTAATGGCCTGTGGGGTTAGTTGTCATTCCTGAAACTCCCACATGGACACGTGAAATGCCAGTCTTAAGCCATGCGGTTCAGACATGTTGGAAAGGACAATCCTAGTTGATGGAGCCACCTATGTGCCGGTAGCCGTGAATAGTTGCTGGGCGCGGGTCTGTATTGAAACATGGAAGACATTATGAGGCCATGGTTGAGTCTTGACGAGGACTCCAAGAGTCTAAGGGGGGATTGTAAATTGTAGGATTTGAGGCCTTGAATAAAGTGATCTTAAAAGGAGTAATTGGACTATACCAAGGTGCACCTCCTTTTCAAGGAGCCCACCACTAAGAACTCTGCAGTTAAGCATTGCTCAGCCCAAAGTAGTACTAGGATGGGTGACTTGTCGAGAAGTTGATCATCGAATGTGCATGAGTGAGGACAAAGTACCCTGTTGAGACTAGTGGTGGTCTGTGGGGCCAATCGTTATTATTTAAACTCTACTAGATCCTTGGGCAGTGGGCCGCAGCGTTACAAATGATATCAGAGCTACCTCCCCTCCAGTAGGTGGGGCCTACATGGACACATGACATGCCAATCTTAAGCCGTGTGGTCTCAACATTCAGAAAAGGCTATCCTTGTTGATGGAGCCGCCCTTGCGCTGATGGCCGTGAATGGGAGTTGGGTGTACATGAACCATTTTAGTTCTGCACTGAAACAAGGAAGACACTATCTGACCATGGTTGAGCCTTGGCGAGGACGTCAAGAGTCTAAGTGGGGGAGATATAACATCCCAGGATTTGAGGCCACAGAAACATGATCTTAAATAAATGATTGGACTATTGATATCACCAAGGTGCACCTCCTTTTCAGGGAGCCCATCACTAAGAATTCCGCAGTTAAGCATGCTCAACCCAAAGTAGTGTTGGATCTAAGGCTCTAGAGGGGGGTGAATAGAGCTTCAAAAATTCTCACAAGATAGATTAGACCTTCAAATTATATCACATAAAACCAATAACTCAAGTGCAATTTGAAGTCCTAACTAACAAGCATAGCAAGGATGAGAGGAATTGATAGCAAACACTTGACAAGGTCATGTAGAGTGGTTCCACTCTCCAAACTAGGAGAGAGTCAGTCCACTACCTAGAGAGGTCAACCTCTAGGACTTTGCAAGTGTTTTTCTCTATATATTCACCAATAAGAGTTACAACACAAGACCACCAAAGGACTTACCCATCCAAGCACCAAGAGTCTTCCACCTTACCAATGACTTACCCACTTTGCCAAGAGTCTTCAACCTTCTTCCAAGGTCTTATCTACTCTTGCACAAGTCTTCCGCCTTCAAGGGTTTACCCACTCTTCTTGGATCTGCAACCTTTGCCTTCTCCTTCACCTGGAGAAGATCTTCACCTCTTCTTCAACCTTGAAAAGAATAGCAACAACTCCACTACTTGGAGTAGCTTGCTTCATCTTTGCTTCATGGAGGAAAGGGGTAGGGAAGATGGAATGGAATGAGAGCTTTACAAGCACAAGGAAGTAACTCTCTTACAACTGACCTATCTCACTCAAAATCACGAAATGAAGTGTAAACTAGAGAGAGAAAGGGGCTCAAGGAGTTGCAACACACTCAACTATAGCAAGGACTTAGAATAGCATGAATGAGCAAACTTGGAATGAACTCCAAGGGGTCCTATTTATAGATGGGGGTGTTCCCATGAGTGTGGGATCACTTAGGATCGAAATATAGCCGTTTTCTAAGATGCAACAGATTTATTTTTGCCCAAAACAACTCACCAACGGTTATAATCACTTTTTCTGCATTTTCTGTACAGTATATTCAGTCGAGTTTCAATAAAGGTAACTCGACCGATCCACTAAATGACAAAGCCAATTTTCAAACTATCGGTCGAGTTTGTTCTGGAAAACTCGACCGATGAGCTAAAATCAGTTTTGCTCAGTGAGTCAGTTGATCGAGTTCTGTGAGTGTGCAACTCGACCGATGAGTCATCTTCAGAAAATCCATCATAGGATCCAACTCGACCGATGAACAGCCTGTGACAAATTTTCTAAATTGACATTTGAGTGATTAAACCTTGGAATTAAGTGTCCCTGATTTTTTCTCATCTTAGTTACAAGTCATATCATCAATACAAGTGATTACTAAAGTTATCTAAGGTCATTTGGAGTGATTTCCCAAATTGCACACTTGCATTGCATTTGACTTGAACTTGAACAAGCTAGGGGTTGTATAATTTGATCCTTTTCATGTACCTAGGGCCTGAAATCAATCTTGAACAAACATATTAGATACATAGGAATGAAATGGTTAAGTCATTATCAAAATATAGGCAATGTATAACTCTCAAGTCAACAAGTAGTACTAGGATGGGCGACCTGTCAGGAAGTTGATCCTGGGTTGTGCGTGAGTGAGAACAAAACACGTTGTCAAGGCTAGTGGTGGTATGTGAGGCTAATTGTCATTCTTGAAACTCTACTAGGGACTTGGGCGGCTGGCCCGAGCATTACAGTGGGGATTGGCTAACAGACGGTGTGCCCCTAGGACTGCCGATTTGATTCCTTTGAGGCAAAAAATATGGTTCTATTACATCTTGTCTTAAGTAGAGCAACAGACCCTTCCATATCATGATACAAACATATAAAATAGGAATAAGAAGAATATAAATATTGTAACAATATTGCTGTTTTTAAAATATTTTGTCAATGGTAGGATATCAGATCTGAATCCAGTTCTTTCTTGAGTGATTATTTTCAAGTTGTCTTATTTTTGGTTCCTACCCCTTAGACAACAATACTGATGGTAAAGATCCTCTCATTTCACAAATGTCTCCGGTGTGATTGTTAAATCATCTTGTGTATGATATCTTGTGAGCTTGCGACACCTCTCCTTAAAGCACTTTTTAACTATGGTAGCTGGAAGGAAGAGAGTAAAAAATGATACAAATTTATTATTTTAAATTTTTATTTTACTGAAAGAGTGTATTATAGAAGTACAAGTCATCTTTTCATTAATTGATCTTTGCAAATATATATCCTGTCATGTAGACAAGAAATGCCATTCTTTCATTTAGGTGCTCATCCTCTAAGCCATATACATTGCATGTCCAGATGATCGAAGGGTACCCACCATTTTCAGCAAGAAAAGAAAATGATGTTCCTAAATCATATGCCTTAAAAGAAAGACCACCATTTAAAGCTCCTCAGAAGAATTATTCTCAAGGACTAAAAGAGTATGTCATGTTGTCACTTATCTTTCTTTTATAGTATGTCCTATTGTCACTTATCTTTCTTTAATCTTTAGGTTAAAGCATTAATATACTCCTCTTAGTTTCTTTATAGTTTATGTAATCTATATATTACTTTTTATATCACAGATACTTAAATTTATAACTGCAGCATTATTTGTTGTAATTCATTATTGTATCAGATTTGAAGATTCTATTATTTTGGTTGAATATTGTATGAGAGCAATGCTCTTAAAAGTGGCCGGCGAAAAGTGTTTATTCACAATTCTCTATTCTTGCTGCAGAAACGTATAGAATATTAAAATCCTTCTAGTTTGATAATTCTTTTGAGTATGTGCTTTTGTGATGACTATGCTATGCTTCCATAATTCAACAATCTGTGTGAATTTCCAAACATATTTTGTTATTATTTTCTGACACTAACAAATAATTATGAATTCATTAAGATTAATACATTTGCTGATATTTTGTAATTAAAACCTGGTAAAAGACCAATATGTTCCACATCTCATTTTAGACCATATAAAGGGACAAGGCTAAACAAGTATTAGGAAGATCAAAACTTGCTAGTTGCTCGATCAAACCAAATAAACACAGTGCAATTATGTAAGTGCCCCCGCTAAAAAGGTGACAAACAAAATTGATATGAGGGTATTCTTGGGATTCTACTCAATATGTTCTAAGCATCCAACAAGAACACATACACAATAGCTACGATCACAATTCTCAGACTCGATATACACACGCTCGACACATAAACCATGAATTCAGGCTCGAGTTCTTCCAATCTCGGCAACTCTTCATTTGGGTTCTGAGGTTACTGGAGGAACGACAATGCTCCCTGCCTTGGAAGTAGGAAAGAGGAGGACCACAACTCCTCAAAGGCGACACTCTAAGCAGAAAACCTCATCCTGACGAGTCCGGACGACATGACCCCGTGGAACCAAAACCAGTCGACAAAACCCCTGCACCTCGACAAAGCACCTCAAAAGATCAACATGTATAACACGAGGTAGGAAAAAAGACTTTGAAGTTTTACTGTGAGTTTAGGGAAAATGCCGCCATGAGAAGCTTCGCAGACAATGACTAAAATCGGTTGCTAGGTTTGCATGGCTCTTCGATCATATGTGCTCCCTCTTAAAGCCATGCCTCTGAGCAAAGGTAGCTAGGGTTGTGGGGAGGTGTAGGGGAAAGAGAACAACAAAGGAACTTTTGAGATGGTTTACCAAGGAGTGGGAGGATGGTGTATGCGAAGGGAATTCAAATTTGATGGCAGTTTCTGGCAAAGCCAATATTAGAACCTTGAAACGAATATGAACTTGGTTGGGGTTACGAAAAGAGGTCTACAGGAAATTGATCAGAGAATACATCTCCTAAAGGGCCAATGATGTAAAAATACACTTATTTATACACATGATTTAGCATCATGGAACAAAATTTCACTCAAAATTTCATTTTTTTTGCAATTTGACATCGAAACCTACGATCGGACATGTGAAACACAAATGCAGGGAATGAGACGTAATTTCGCAAAAATTTCGACCCTAGGTGCAAAATTTCGACAAAAATGGTGAAATTTTGCAGCAAAAAGCCCAGTTTGGGCCGTAATTTCACGAAATGGTACAAAAACACAAATTAAATTTTGAGAAATTTGTTCCAAAATCTTGGGTATTTTGGCAATTTTTTTTGAATCTCTTGCTTCTAAAGTCTATCTTTCTTAATTCTAAGGTATGTTTCCCCTTTCCCTAGACTATTTATACATTACCTTCATCAATTTCTACATTCTTCTATAGAGATATGGAGATATACTCCGAACATAATGAAGTTCTTTCTTGGATCTATGTATAAGTGTCCCATGTAACCTAGTTAAATGCTAACACTAGACTTATACAAGTTGTAGTTGGTAAGTTTGGAACTTGTAATAGTAAATTTTAAATTCTAAGCTGTAACTTGAAGCTTTTCACAGTCTAACTGTCTAGTAGACTTGACAATTCTGTTCATTTGTGCACTCACTCATCAAGATATGTATCCCACCCTAACCTCTAAACATATACATGTATTATATAGTCTAATGTGTTTATGTCTCAACATTATGTTTTGCAAAATTTCATAAGTTAATTCCTTCATTTTGCCATCGAAATTCTGTCGAAATTGTTCATCTTCCTTCACTTACAAATGTGGGAGAACCCCCCCCCCCCCACACACAATATCCAATGTGAAATATTATTGCATATTTGAGTAGATCTTGGTGTTTAGATCGTCCTGGTAAATTTTCAGGATTTAAGTCGCTTATTTGGTCGTCGAAATTGTTAGGGCCGCAAATATCAAAATTTTGTGCGAAATTTCAAAAAATTTCCTTTTCTGGGCCATCGGACACGACATCGAAATCGGACATTTAATTCTATGTTTAGCATCATTGTATCAAGATGATTAGTTAGAGAGGTGATTTAGGGATTTTTCGCTAGAGAGGTTACTGTATTAGGAAAGTAGGGTTCGATAGATGCAAAAACGCGCGAGGAATCCAACTGCAAAAAAATTGCAGGGAATGATGGAGAGAGGAGGGGGAGAACACATGGAAAGGAGAATCACCACGTCGTGTGAGAAAGTCTCCTAGTCAAAAGTAGGACACGACTGTAGCATCGTGTGGTCAAATTGAGCTCAACATAAATAAAACATGAAACTTTAGATCCATAGGCCACACACAAAAAAAATATATTAAAAAAGAGTGTGACAACGCTTAAACAAAAATCAATTCGGTTCTGATATATCCATAGGCTTAAACAGAAAAAAAATATTGGGCTTTTTGTTGTTATCTTTCTTTCCCTAACCAATTGAGGGGGGAATTAAAGTCTAAATGACATGAAAATGGACAAACAAGCTAAGTATATGTGTGAAAGAATATTGAATTGAACTGATTTGATTAGATTAGATGATTAAAAGAGGTACAATCCTGTCCTATATATAGGAGCAAGTGAGAAACCCTCAGACTTGTGTCCCAAGTAATCTAAACGGGCCGAGACACTAAATGCCCACTAACTAATTAACCTCTTAACTAAATAGGCTAATATATACTCTTTAACAATATGTTTATATTCCAAATTTTTCATTAGATTCCCAATTTGAGACCATCTGTTATGTTATTTAACATCTTAGGGTTTAATGCTATTAGCATATTCATTGTCCTAATTACTATCAATCACTATTATTTTGGGGAAATACTTGTCAAGGCGAGCGCCTAGGCAGCCCAAGGGGGTGCGCTTTGACCAAAATGTCGCCTTAAGTATTTTTATGAACCCCTGACCTTATATATAGGTAATTACTTGCTAAACACACGTTCTAATATATAAATAAAGTATGTGTATCTATGTTTGTTATAGAATATCATTATTTTCTGGATAATACCCTTGATATTCATTTTACTGTTTTTCTTGATGGTTGGTTAAATCTGATCTTGATGTTGAGGTGTTTTCTTACACTGAATAGCTAGCCAATTTCAATATAAATACATTACTACGCATACCAAATCCTATCTTGCTTATCTAAGGAATTTCAAGCAGCCATGTTAGCGGCAAAAGCTATGTATATAAGCTGAAAGTTAAGTAATGAAAATTATCGACTGCTGCTGTGTAAAGTACCGTTAACCTTCCCTTAAATCTAAAACTGATGTATAGTGGGTTACAGAGCTTATATAATAGTCTGTTTTGTATATAATTGGGACCTCAAATGCCCATATTACCACAATTACGTCTATGCATCCAAGCATAACTTCTAAAATTATGTATATGTCTATGTATGCAACTATAAAATTGTATATATCCAGGTTTAGTTGTGTTTAATATGTATATACCTATGTATAAAACAATAAAATATGTAATCTTCCCGTAAGAGATCTATATCAATGGATTCACCATAACTCTATGGATTGACCTACATTATGTATCTGAAATATAACATATATATGAAGGAAAAATTGATATAATGATCATAACATGTGTATAGATATAAGAGACGACAAGTCGCCCGTTGCAATATAGATATAGGTAAAAATCACATATATATGAAGGGGGATGTTATATAAATTATAACACATGTATACACATAAGTAAATTGTACAAAATCTTATTTTTCTTAAAGCCACTTAGGAGATGCCTAGGCACGCCTAGTCACGCCTTGGCGCACGACGTCCATCCCTGGCGCCGTGTCGCCTTGCCGCCTTAATAAGTATGTTTGGGGATGGGTTTGATTCAAGATTATTTGTCGTGGCACACTCTCTTTAATAACTATTTTCAACTATCACCATCATATTAATCAAGTTTTTCTTTTTTAAAAACTTTTTGATACTTTATGTAACTATCTAAAACCCAAGCCCACTATCAATATAATTATTATCCCTTTTAAGTATTTTGGGAAAAGTAAAATGTATTCCATTCTCTCCACAAATATCTAGGCCTATAAAGATTCTAGAGTCCTTATTTAACAAATAAAATGTATTATGTAGAGGATTTGCAATAAACACCTCTCACCATTCAACATGTTCTATATTTTATTTGCAAAGAGGATATACAAAGTGCATAACCACCTACCATGTTAGTCACTAGGAAGTTGAGAAGATGCAATGCTAAAGGCCAACCATATATGACGTTATCT
This sequence comes from Alisma plantago-aquatica, assembly GCA_963693085.1. NCBI lineage: Eukaryota > Viridiplantae > Streptophyta > Magnoliopsida > Alismatales > Alismataceae > Alisma > Alisma plantago-aquatica. The sequence continues at coordinate 702,549,653 of OY856413.1, read as the reverse complement.
TCCTTATCCTAGAAAGCCACTATGTTATATTTCTTCTTGTATATCTGGGTGTTTAGCCATTAGTTTGGAGTTTGTGAAGATAAGTCAAGTTTAAGTTTTAAGTATTTCTTTCTAGGATATTTAAAAACATAAACGATGCTTGAGTCTTATGTATGTAGTCTTATGTATTTTGTTGTAGATGGTTGAATTCAAGAGTAGTTTTGTGTCATCACTCTACTCCCAGTTACCATTTTACATGGTATCACAGTAGGACCCCTTATTACCTTTATGTTTTTACCTTTTCCTCTCCAAGACAATATATTCATTCCCCTCCCTTTCTATTTTTTCTTTTTTCTTCTTAGTCAAACATTATATTTTTTCTTTCCAGCTTGTCGCCTCCCATTTCCTATTTTCCCAGCCCCGTTCCTGCAAACTCGTAGTCAAACTTACTCTCTTCTCTCTTTTTTCTCAGTCAAACTTTCTATCCCCATCCAACTCCCCTCTCTGTTTTTTATCCTTTCTTCCCACTTCTACCTCCGACCCCACCCCCTCTCATGTTTTCTTTCCATTTTTGTTCTCCCACCACACCCTCGAACTTGCTTATTGGTTTTTGCGTGTCAAATGCCTCCACACATCTTTAGCCATGTACCACCGGTTTCACACACCTATTGTTTATTATCCCCTCCTTGCATATTCCACTACCTAAGAAAACCCACCCCATCACGCCCCTTCGCTCGATTTTTCACCGCTTGACATAACTCCCCTTTCTCAATGCTTGCAAATCCCCTCCGTTGACTGCTACTGCCCTCTCCTTCCATGTGCTGGCTGAGGATACTGACCTCATCCTTCTTCCTCACTATCTCCATACTGACTCAATCATTTGCAGTTATCAGTATAATTTGCTATCATTTTTAGTAGTAAGCTAATTTGTATACATATGTTCTTCTTACTAGTATTTTTATCATACAAAGTAAGAAAATGTACTACTTTGCAACATAACAAACAAATATTGTAAAAAATATAGATTTTGTAATTTTCTAGTCTTATATTTGTTGATATATGACACTTGCTACATATATCGCACAACATGGACATGGTTGACATATTAACTACACTTTTATATTATTGCATCCCCACGATATGCATATAATGGGCATGGTAATAATGGCTTTTATACTTATCCCTCTATTGTGCATAATCCATGGAGAATCTCACTACCGCACATCAAGATCATGTGGTACAAACAACAACGGAGAAAAGGTGTCACAATAGTGATGGTGCTTAACTTCCTCGACAATCATGAAGTTAATTGTCAAAGTCACACATTGAAGAAGAGCAATAGAAAGCCCTTGTGTATATTTTCTTGCAGAATCTAATATGATGCATATGGAGACATAGTACTGTAAAATTCTAAAACATATCGTGTTTAATTACATAATACGAATGAGTATTATACACTTATATAGTATTGTACATGACGTGTCTGAGCAACACGTAACTTCATATCAACAAACTTACATAATGTACATGTGATGGGAGCAATATGTCAACCATATCAACTCAATCTTGTATGGATAATCAGTGTGTAACTCGACATACAATTGATATGAGTTAGTAAGTTACCATGTTATTCATGTGTTGTAAATTGGATATTATTGCATAAGTGTGTGTGTTTATGTTTATGGATTGTGCTAGTAAAATTCCAAATCTTAATTGTACACGTGTCTGAGCAACATGTAACTTCATATCACCAACCTTACATAATGTACATGTCAGGGGAGCAATAAGTCAACCATATCAACTCAATCTTGTATGGATAATCAGTGTGTAACTCGACATACAACTGATATGAGTTAGTAAGTTACCATGTTATTCATGTGTTGTAAATTGGATATTATTGCATAAGTATGAGTGTTTATGTTTATGGATTGTGCTAGTAAATTTCCAAATCTTAATTCCAATATATTGTCATCGAAATCTGCAAAAAACAGGACAGGTTCCCTACCTCCCACATGATGGACAACCCCCCCCCCCCCACATACCCAATATAGAATTTTATTGCATAAAACGTTGCATCTAGGTGTTGAGACCACGCCTGTAAAATTTCATGATTTAATTCGTTCATTTTGGCGTCGGTATGGCCAGGATTGCATCTGTCGATATTTCCGTCGGTATACCTGTAAATATCTATACCCAAGCTATCGAAACGGCGTCGGTATCGGTCATTTAATTCCTTGATTTGCACATGAGAGGTGTTCTTTTCTAATTTGCTTCATTTTGTTTTGGAGGGACATATGTTTTCTCACTAGATTCTAAACTATGGCCTATGCATTCCTAAGCATATGCCTACTTGTTGATGTGCATTGTTTGCACCTAGTTATTTATGCTGGTGCAAGGAAGCACGAACACTTCTAGACAGCCCCCGTGTCCGTGTCGGACACATTTCGGACACGGACACTTCCCGGACACGGCCCAAAACGTTTTGGACACGGCTGGGACGTGTCCAGTTCAATTTAGTTTTTTTCAGCACACCGGACACAACTGGACACTGCCCGGACACTTCCTGGACACTTCACTACAGCAGATGCTGCTGTAATACCATATTTGACGATGCAAATTTTGAATATACAGCTGCTGTTCATGTCCTATCACTGAGAAAATGTCACATAGAGCTAAGATCTGATCACAATTACAAGCAAATCTGTTGAAAGAAAAAACAATATGTAAAGTCTAAGCACTGAATCAGATACTATGAATCAAATTATGGTCTAATAAGCTGGTTAAATGAGTAATATGAACCTCATATATATAAATATTCTGTAATATACTATATTTACAAAAACTACGTATTTAGTTTTGTTCTTCACATTATATCTACTACACACACAAAGACACACCTCTACATGCATATAAGATTATATATACATAGATACCTTAATCTGGACAAACTTAAAAATAAATTCCAGTTCATACATCATACATCCACACATATTGATATATTAAAAAAACATTTTCCCCTCATCCAATGCCGTGTCCGTGTCCTACATTTTTGAAATTTGCCGTGTCCCGTGTCCGTATCCGTGTCAGTGTTCGTGTCTAGAAACGTGTCTGTGCTTCCTTGTGCTGGTGATTTTCTTGTTTTGGTTATGATGTCTTCGTTTGATCCGTTTCACAATCAGGTGCCAAAAATTCACCTTGATGATAATAGACACCTTACGTGGAATCTATCTCTGGAGATTTGTGTCACTGCCCATGACCACATGACGTATCTCATTGATTCGACCCCAGCCGGTCCCGCTATTGGCAAAAAATGACTCTTTTTATGAGCTGGATTATATTGAGTGAAGGATCAATGCTTCTCTTCTTCACCTTCTAACTACAAAAGGACATGTGGGATCATCTTGCCCGAGTATATGCTGATAAGCAGAATTCAAAGAAGGTATTCGAAATCTATCACAAATTAAGTAAACTGACACTAACCCCTGGCATTGAAGACCACGTGTAATAAAAAAACCCACCTTGAGGCTTTTAATGCCTATGCCTCAAAGTCTTGGACACATGCTTTTGCCTCAAAATGTCTGTGGCTCCCCTCAGGGCATTAAGACTGAGGGTCCGAGGCTTAGTTGAGACGCAAGCCTCGGTTTTGGATGATAATGTTTTGTGGTAAACACCGAATTTTTTGCTTTTGAGAGAAGTAAATGCACTTTATTGAAAGGTTTTCTATTCAAGTTCTCATAATTAATTATCATTCTCTTGTTACTTGTTAGTGAATATCCATAACTTTTATTTGTTTTAATTCAAAACTCAAAGTTACATGTGATTTTTGATGTATCACACTTCATTGCAAATTATATTTTCGTACCACATTTTTTATTTAATATGTTAGTGATTTTCAAATTCTATTTTTATCGATCTTGATTTCTATTTATTCGAAATTATATATGGCCTAATCTTCCTTATTAAATTATAAAATTGGACTCTAGTAATGTGGAATATTGATATCTTAATATTTGCTACAATTTTATTTTCATGTTTTGGTGGTCTTTGTTATTAACATTGCTCTTAATAACTCTTTCTCCTTGTTTACTCAGGTAAAAAATATTTATTTAGTTTTTATATTTTCTTATACATACATATTTATAATTTCCATACTCACGTTCATGGATACATTCATATACATATACACATATATAATACACATACAAACATGTATATATTATGTATTTATGTACATCTCATACATACAAGGAAGAAAATGTCCAATTTCGATGCCGTTTCGGTGGCCACAGAAATTTTTTTTTTGACAAATTTCGACAGAAATTTTGATAAATGCGTTCCTGGCATTTTGACGGCAAATTAAACGAATTAATTTATGAAAATTTACTAGAATGATATACTAGTGTAGATCTACTCAAATATGTAATAATATTTCATATTGGATATGTGGGGGTGGGGTCTCGTAATTTTTTAGTGAATGACCTTGAACTGTTTCGATGGACATTTTGATCGGGATTTTTGATGTCAATTTTCAATGGCAAAATCAATGAACTAAGTCATTATAGTTTGCAAACACAATATATAGACTTAAAGACACAAAACTGTGCAAAAAAATATGCTCTAGCTAGTACATAGTACATAAAAAAGTAATAAAAAAATCGATGATCTGCCTGTTTCGAGAGTTTCGTCAGTCAATTTCGATGTCCGATTGCCACAGAAATAGAAATTTCGCCAAAAATTTTGACAATTTCGTCGAAATTTTAAACATTGCATACATATTTGGAGTCTTACTCCTCGAATCCCTTGAGGGTCACACGTCGCCTCATTGAGGCAAAAGCTCCTTGTTACACCCCGTGCACTTTAGAACCTAGAAGACCACTATGCCTACTTCAAATTTGTGTGATGATTTGGAAATGTGTCAACCCCTCATAGATGACATCACTAAACTACGGAAGCCGAGATGTGAGCTATATATTGTTCAATCTTTTTGGAGTCGTCTTGATTCTATTACCTCAAGCATTTTCAACATCTTTTTGCGACTGACCGACTGTTTACCGTCATGAGATGCTACTCTTCACACTACACCCAGCTGGGGCTGGGGTCGTGGCCATGGAAGTGGTCATTCGTCTGGAGGGCCTAGATGTTACTGCTACATGATATTCTGCGGAAGCTCGTCATTGTAATTTCCGTGGCTGCGATAACCATGCTGAAGATCCTTGTTGGGCAAAACGTGGGATTCTTGTTTGAGCCAATCAAAGTCACTACTGAAGATGGATATTCTACCTTAATTCTGGCCCTGCTACCTCTGACAATGCTACTATGCTATCGGATGTTCAACTCCCATACACCTCTTAATCATTTGCTCCCTCCAATGAGAGTTCCTTGAAAATTCTCGAGTTGTGCATCTGTGTATGGTAATACTGCCAATCGACTCTAGTGCTTCATCTCATATCTGTGGCAATAAACATGTGTTTTGTGATCCGATTAAATCTAACACTATACCATCGGTAATACTAGCATATTTTCCCGCTAATGGAGAACCGAATGAATAAAATCTAAGACTAATTATCAAGATCTAAGCTAATCTAAAATAACCAATCAAAAGGAATAAAATTCATCCAAAGATTTCATTCATCAAGTCTATCTTTATAAGAGCATTACAAAGACTATATATAGGCGTTTAAACCCAACTCGCTAGACAACTAACCAATGTGGGACTAAACCACATGCTTTACCAGACAAACTGGGAAATTATGAAATAACCCCTCAAAACAAGGCAATTGATAAAACATTATAAAACGTACTAAAAAGACTACTCAAAAGGTTATACTCTTCCTACTTCACCCGCTCTACTATTGAAGGCACTGACACAAAAAAAGCTTCATCTTGTTCTTTACGAGAATATCATCATCAAGGAGGCCTTTATGAGAATATCATCATCAAAGACCTCAAGCGGCACCAAGTATTCCCCCCTGTCACTTTGTCTTCTCCATGTGCTGATCCTGCTAGTCACGCTCATGATGCCTCTATTCTTGTTTTCTGACTTTCACCGACCGTATTGTTGATGACAGAGAAATGAGACAATGTTCAACATATGATATAACAAGATGCTGCTCTCTGGACAAGCTCCAGTTCGTCCTTCTTGCTCTTTACAAGCGCTCTGTCTGCCATTGCAATACCAAAACATGCCATTGCTATACCAAAGACGACAAATGAGTCTTTATCCGTCCCATGGCGATTGGCGTCGTGCCATGGAAGAAGAGATTATCGCCTTATGTTAAAGACAAACTTGGGATCTAGTTGATCCTCTTTTTGATTGTCCAATGGTTGGATGCCACTGAGTTTTCACTATTAGATATCATCTAGATGGCTCAGTGGAATATCTGAAAGCTCGACTGGTGGGTAAAGGATACACTCAAACATATGGCGTTGATTATTTTGAAACCTTATCTCCAGTTGCTCGTCTAAATTCTGTTCAAATACTTATCTTTGTAGCTTTCAATCTTGATAGGCCAGTCCTGTGGTTAGATGTCACAAATGCTTTTCTACATGGAGCGGAGGAAGCGATCTACATGGAGCAACTGCCTGGATTTGTTGCTGAAGGAGAGTCTCATAAGGTGTGTCTGTTTTGAAAACCTTTCTATGGACTAACAAAGTGGGCGAGCATGGTTTGAGAAGTTTAGTCATATTCTTTTTAAGACTGGGTTTTCTCACACACTTTGATCACTCTCTTTGTTAAAAAAAACTTTAGCATTCTGGTTCTTCTTGACATTATTCTTTCTTGAAGTGCCTCATTTGTTATCCAAGCAACGAAACATCACTTATGCAATTACTGTCACTAAAGATTTCAGAAAATTACGATACTTCCTGAAAATTGAGGTTGCTTGAACTGCTTCTACTATTAGTCTGTCGAAGAGAAAGTATGTGTTGGACCTTCTAAATGACACATGCTATCTCGGTGCAAAACTAGCAGACACACCTTTGGATGCTTAATTCTCTAGGATGATACTTCTTCACATGTTTTTCAAATTACTAGAGGTACTAGAAGACTGTGGGCAAAATTTTATACCCAAATGTGACTCAATCCATTGCAGTCGTGGGATTAATTAGTTGGTATCCTATCAAACCTAGGGAGTGTCATTGGAATGCAATGTCTCATATTTTGCAATATCTCAATAGTTGACTAGGAAAAGGGTTGTATTGCATGAAGAATAGTCATTGTAGCGTGTCTGACTTCTCCATTTGCGATTATGTTAGAAGTAAGCTAGAAAATCTACTTCTGGATTTTATACCTTTTTGGATGGTACTCTGGTCACGTGGCACAACAAGAAACAAGTCATAGTGTGTCAATCTAGTACAACAATTGAATGCAGTGCAATGGCTCATAGTGCATGCGAGATGATTTGGGTCAAAAAATATCTATCAGAACTAGGCCTTACCTCTTTTGAACCTATGTCTATGCATTGTGATAATGTTGTTGCTATCTTCATCACACATAATATAGTCTCCAAGAGGAAAAAATATGTTGAAGTTGATTGTCACTTTGTGCGAGAAGCTGTGTAGGCGATGATTATCATCACTCATACAAGATTTGAAGAACAACTTGTGGACTTGTTTACGACGTTGCTATCTCAAAAGGCATTTTCTACTTTGGTCGACAAGTTTGGCACGATCACTATCTATGCCTAGCTTGAGGGGGGAGTGTTAAGAGTGTTTATGTATTAAGTCTTGTGTATTTAGTCCCACATGGGTGGATTTAGTAGTAGTGTTGTCTACACTCCTATATTACTATGCTATGTAATCACGGTATGATCATCCCAATTTAATCATAGTTACCATTTTACAAATGGTATAGGTTAGACCATTGTCGTTGATCTTCATCATTACTTCATTACATATAATGTTTAAGACTATTTCAAGATATGGTATTGTCAACCTCAAGCCAAGGATGTCGAGAAATTCAAACTGCCAACCAATTTATCAAATCACGTGTCAGCTTTAATGCTTGCTAAAACCATCAAATTTGCTTCTTTGTCCAAGAAAGTCACACATAATGTTCCTATATGGTGTAAATGAGCATGTTTTACCAGCAATTTGGAGTTCATGAAGATAAGCTTGGTTCAAGGGTTGTTAAGTGTTTCTTTGAATATGTTTTTTACAAGCCATTCATTCATGTAGCTTCCACAAAAGGGCATGAGAGTGGATGCTGGGAGGCATCCCTCAAAGAAATTTGGTGAAGGCCCTCATATAATGTTTAAGTCCCCTGGACAACAATGACGACGACATTATTGTAAGCAACAAATATTTGGCGTACCATGCTTATATTTGACAATAGGGATCTCACCTTTTGGAATGTGCACGACCTCACTTCTATCCCGAAGTGTATTGTAGGAGAATGATAGTTGAAAGAGCACCTCCCTCTATCATGCTCGGTTCCAACCTCAGTTCTATCCCGTGTATAAAAGGAACATGATAGCTGAAAGCGCCTGCCTCTCTATCACATTCGGATCTAATACAATGTGACAGGCCGATCGCCCACCATAAAGGTAAGCAAGCCTTGTACTTCTAAACATCAAATTTCTCGAACTTGTTGTCTTGCTCGTTTTTCCTCCACATCATGTGCTCTTACCACTATCCTTGACAATACCATCATTACAAAAAAACATAAGGATGCTCTTTAGGATCCAGGGTGGAAAGCAACGATGAGGGTTGAGATGGAGGCTCTGTGGATAAATCACACATGGGACCTTATTTCCCCACTTCATGGTAAGAGCATGTTTGATGGTGATGGGTCTTCTCCATCAATTATCAGTTTGGCGGCTTAGTTGATCAATTAAAAGTTTGTTTGGTGGCCAAAGGCTTAACACAAACTTTTGGAGGTGACTTCTAGGGGTGAGTAAATGATGGTCCAGACAGCAAAATCGGACCAGACTATTAAGTTCGGCCCAGTCCGGTCCTGGACCGGTTTGAGTTCGGTCCGGTCCACGGTCCATAAATTTTGAAAGTTTGGTCCGCGGTCCGGTCCGGTCCAAAACCGGTCAGACCGTATACCGATTTATATGTAAAATACATTGATATTTGAATATATATTATGTCACAAGTACAAACACATCATACATATAAACACTTAGTGTAAATGTTTGATATTTATATTATATAATTATTAAAAATAATTAAGATTATCTATTTTTTACTATTAAATAAGTTGTGTACATAAAAAGTCTAATTGCGGTCTAAACGGTCTGGTCCAACTTCAAAACGGTCCGGTCTACGATCCATAAATTTGTTGAAATTCGATCCTCAGTTTGGTCCGGTCCGGTTCCGAGGCGATGCTCACCCCTAGTGACTTCTTTCAAACATTCTTGCCCGTCATCTAAGTTGTCTCGGTCATCATATATCTATCTCTCTCTCTCTCTCTCTATATATATATATATATATATATAGAAAGAGAGAGAGAGAGAGTCAGGCTAGAATACACTCGAGTGTATCCGGAACAGAATACACTCAAGTAGTTTTCCATGATGCAATTTTTTTTTTCAAAATCTAATCTGTTGATCTTCTTAAAGATGTTGTGAATAGCTCATATATAAAATTTGTGCCCATTTGGACATTTATAGGTCATGTTATAAAGACCGCAAAAATTATACATTTCAAATTAGTTTCGCGCGTTGATTTTGTTGCCCTTGGATGAGTGACTTACACTCATCTAAATGGGCTCAAAATTTGTATGTAGCCTAGTTATAGTATGACGGTAAAGATCAATGGTTTACATTTTGCAAAAAATAGTCTTGATATGAAAACACACTTGAGTGTATTTGTGCGATCTGTACACTCGAGTGTATTCTAGCCTGACTCTCTCTCTCTCTCTCTCTCTATATATATATATATATATATACATATATATATGAAATTATCTTTACGCGGGTAGCTAGCAGCTCCAGAAATAGTTACTTTTGTATTTTTCTTACTTTACACGTGTACAAGGTTACATTACCTTCTAAATAGTTACATTACATGCATAGTAGTTACAGTTGTAACGGATGTACAGTTACACATTTATTCTGGAATTTTTAATGTGTATTCTGCCCGTTTTTACTTTTTTAGTCAAATAGTTTTGACAACATAGTTAACTTTTTTGTCTTGATAGTTACTTTTCTGACCAGACGGGTAGCGAAATCCTAGTTACCGCGCGGGTAACGAATGAACCCCCTATATATATCTATATCGATGTCTATATATACACACACACGATATGATTTCTTTTGTTGCTGACCTGGATTGCCCTATCTACTGGCTAGACATCATGATGCCTTCCTTTGTGGTGATATATTTGAAAAAATCTATATGAAGGAAACTCCCAAGATTTGTTTGCGAGGGGGAGTGTTTGACCAAGGTCTACCGCCTTCACCGTTCTATCTATGGGCTGAAGTAGTCTCCTCGGTCTTGGTTCAACAAGCTTGGAATGGTCCTCGAGAGTCTTGCTTCAAATAATATGCTAGCAATCAATTTATTTTCTCAAAGAAAACATTTAAGGACACATTTTTCGGGTGGTATGTATTGACGACATAGTCATCAATGGGAGCGATACTCAAGACATCTTCAATCTAAAGAAAACCTTACAGTCTCACTTCCATACTAATGATTTGGTCAATGGGAGCGATACTCAAGACATCTTCAATCTAAAGAAAACCTTACAGTCTCACTTCCATACTAATGATTTGGGGAACCTACAATACTTCTTTGGCATTGAATTGTTGAGATGCCTCTGGGACCAATCTTTTTAGAGAAGGTACATCCTCCTTTTGCTGGAAGAGACCTGGATGACTCATGGGAAACTTGTGTCTACACCCATGAACTACCATTTGGAGCATCAAACTGAGGGGGGAGCCATATGTTGATCCAAAACGATATCAAAGCTGCATTGGCAAGCTAATTTATTTGACGATCACACGACTGGATATCTCCTATGTGGGTGGTGTGGTCAGTTAACATATGAGCTTGCTCCTACAATCTCACTGGAGTGGTGTTCAACACATACTGGGATTTTCGAAGAATGCTCTAGACAAAGGTTTTATTTGTAAACGTTCATAGGATAATTCTATCTCCATGATGTGTTTTTGGCTTCCACGTCTTCCTGGCAAAGATCTAGTGGCACGGAGGAACAAGAAACAAAGAGTGGTTTCCAGATCAAGCGTAGAAGCTGAATATAGGGCAATGACCCTTGCTTGTTGCAATCGACGATGTCCATCCTCTCTGTCCTCTCTTTGGAATCCCTGTACAATCTCCTGCAAATTTTCAATTTGATAACCAATCAGGTATTCATATTGCCAATAACCTGGTCTTTTGCGCACATACTAAACCATATCAGAGGTTGACCGTGACCTCACTAAAGCAAAGAAGATTGCACGCCTCACATGAAGACATGTGATCAAGTTGTTGAGTTTTCACCACGACATCCAACCTTATTCCAACATGTGTTACAAGTTGAGACTACATGGCGTGTATTCTTCAGCTTGAGGGGGACTGTTGACATTATGTATTGGGCTTACGCCCATATATGTTTTCCTTGCTTTTTCTGTAATAAACTTAAGTGGATCCATGTAGCACATAAATATCCCTTCAGTCCCTCTTCTAAATAAGAGCGTCTTATAAACAACTTTTGGTTAAGGGGAATTTTCTCGTAATCTGGTTCATTCACATTCTCAATAGGTATTGTGCACTTATGTTGTGGGTAATCTGGTCTTGTAGAGAAAGAAGATCTAATCTGGCGTGGATATACAAATGAGATCTGCATTGACTACCTGCGAGTTGATCTGGGATGGTAATTTTCTGAATTCGGGTTCCTCTCTGAGGCCATGGAGGCTATGATACAACAGCAGTTACTCATATTAGAGGACTAAACGGGTAGAGGTCAGCTGTCTGTCAAAGAAAATCTTATGAGAAAATTCACTAGTAATGTAAAAGTTATACCAGTGTTACCAGGTCTCTTAATGGGTGCCAAATTCTTGTGTTGAAGCCTAAAAGATGTATTTCCCAGATTGAGAGCAAGTGGTAGAATAATATGCGTATTTTTTTGATATTGTCTGGATTTCTCTGTAATGCTCACAGATAGAAGTGAAAGATTTAGCGACGACCATAGTAGGTCATCTGATTCTCTCTGAATTGTTTATTCTATCATTTGATACCAAACTCAACAATTCTCGCACTTGTCCTTGCGTATATGCTATCCTTACATGTCAGTTTTTCTGTTTAATTTGTAGTAAAATGCAATTGTATTCGTCCACATCAGTCTTCAGCTATGTTCTAAAAGGAAACAAATATTCCGTTTTATGTTTCTATATATTTTTAAGTATATCTATGGCAGGCTGATCGAAGTATGCTGGAATGAAAAGCCTGCATCGAGACCCACATTCCGGGATATTATTGAGCGGTTATCAACCATTCAAAACCAAATAGCTCGTAAAAGAAATTGGAAGGTATGAATATATCTTCAAATGTTAACCTTCATTAGTCGTTTTTGTCTTATATTGCACAGTAAAATGTTAGTAAACTTTTGTTTTTCAATAGTAAAAATGATGTTTTTAGTTAATAAATCTGAGACTGATACCTGTCAAGTTAGTAACTTTCTTTTGCTAGGATAGTATCACATTGAAGAAAAACGTCAAGTTGACATCCTCACTACGACGACAGATAGTATGATTTGTGTGTGAACGCAACATAGACAATTGACGTGGCACTAGTAAAATATTTTCTTTGTTTGGAATGATAAGAAACTTTTAGTTGGGTTCTATGAAAGGGACATCATACTGCACAATTGCATCGTGTTCATAAAAAAAAAAGCCTGCCTTGGGGCTTATGCCTCGTTGTGCTGGACTGAGGCTTACGCCCTACAATGTCTGAGGCTCGCCTCAAAGCATTGAGGCTTTGAGGCTTAGCTGAGGCGTGAGCCTCGATCCTGGATGATAATGTATTATGTTAACCACCAAATTTTCTACTAATAAAATTTCTACAAACACTTTATCTAGAAAATAATATTCATAGTTTTAATGTAGTTAATTATAATTATTTTATTACTAAAATGTATAACTATCATTCTCTGAATGACATGTGCGAGGGCCGACTCAAATGGTATGGACGTGTGCAGCGCAGACTGGCTAATGCGCTTATACGAAGCAATGCTATTGAGTCAAGCACAATTAATAGAAGAAGAGGAAGACCTAATTAACATGGGACGAGCTTATAAAGAGAGATTTTGAATCTCTACATCTTGACCAAAATATGACCCATGATAGAGATGAATGGAAACGAAGGATCCATGTCGCCGACCCAACATAGTTGGGACTGAGGCTTAGATGATGATGATGATGATTCTCTGAATGACATCTTACAATCTTCATTGCTCTATCTATCTTTGTTTGCTACCTTCTTATTTACTATGTTGGTGAATTGCATCTCATTGTTAAGTAATATTGGAACCTTGTTCCTACTAATTCCAAATTCTATCTCCCTTACTTTTTTATTGTTAATTACATATTTTAATCTAATAGTATTATTAAGCGATATCTTATTATTTCTACACTTATTCTTCTATTTTGTGGTGGTCTTTAATTTCTCTGTCCTTATTAAGTTTCATAAATATTTTCTATTTCAGTTTAGTTTTGTTTGTAACGTTGTATATACATATTTACACTATACACATGCATATACATATGAATATATCTTAACATATATCATTATATATATAAATATGTATATACATGTATAATTTTATTTATTAAGACCGCCTCATGCATATTTTGAGGCTTACGCCTCAAAACACCTTGAGGCTTATGTCTCGCCTCACTAAGGGCACGTTTGGTTAGCAGGATTTTCAGAAATCATGTATTCTGTCCATCCCACATTACTTAAATGCTACATTCTCAAAATCCCGTAAAGTAAAATTTTATGTTTGGTTTGCTGGATTTGTACGCGGGGGATTTATCTTTTTTCGTGTCTGTTGTCATGCCCATGCTGGATTTTGGCGTTCGAGAGAATTTTGATGAGCAAAATGCGGGATTCTTATTATGTATAAAAATCCCGGAATTAGCCATACTTCTCCAATCCCGCAAACCAAACATAAAATTTATAGAACTGGAGTCCAAAATACAATTCAATACGGCGAAATCCAGGGAACCAAACGTGCTCAGACAAAAATGCCTCGTTATGCCTCATTTTTTATAACCTTGTCGTGTTTGTGTTCAATTGGTAAACAAAAATCCTTCCAACTCACTGAACTTTTGTGTTTTGTCAAAAAGTGGTATTCCCTGATGGCCTTTAGAAGTTTTCAAGTCAATGCTACTAAAAGTATGTCCCAACTCTCTAACTCGTTCCCTATGAGTGACCGTGAGATGTACTTTCTGCCTTTATTGATTTTTCTAATGCTCTAATATATAATTTAGTTTATCCAAGGACTACAAGATCTATGCAAACCATAAGTATTAAAGTGAACTGGGAATTGATATGCAGGTTATAAAGGTGCTATCTAAGGAGAATACATGATTTTTTCTCTCTTCTAACTTGTTAGCTGTATATCATTACGGATGTAGACTATTAGGTGGTATCTAAGAAAATTAATAGATCTTATGAAAAGCTAGTCAGTGTTAATCAAACTGATATAGGTGTATGTCATAGAGGATACACACGCTCTTCGTCTGACAATATATGTTTGAAGTTTATATTATAGTCGACTAAATTTATAATATTACTCACAATTGGAAATGGCTTGTGAAATTTGTATTTGTAGGTACATGATCTCTCATGCATCTGTACTTTTTTAGGTTAAACCTTTCAGGTGTTTCCAAAAGATGGAGGCAATTTTCACAAAAGAGCACTCTGACCCGAGTAGCCGTTCTTCACGGACGTCGGATCCTAGTGTTTAGTGACAAAGTAATGCTGCATAAAAGGCGATTCTTTTTTGTACATGCGTATCTTTTGCAACACAGTACAAGATATCTGGGTCTGATTGGAGACGGCAGGTTTGGGCAGTTCAAATCCTCTGAATTACAGCAGCTGAGTTGATGTTAGTTGAGGTGGTTGTCCTACATATCAGACACTACTAACTAGGGTATGCAATACAGTTATGTTTGGTTACAGCTGTCGAGTTAGACTGTCTTTGACTGATATGAGAAAAGATCCTGATTCTTCCTTTGATCATTTGTTGACGCAAAGAAGCATGTATCCTAATTAGTCATATTCGATCATTCGTAGCAGACTTCTAAAAGTTCTTGTATGATTTGTGTGTAATTGTTGGGTACGTGCCTGACAATAGGGTATCATGATTACAACGTCTCCTATTGCAATATCCTTAACAGTTAATTGTTATAATGTTTCATCCATTACTGCGAGCTTTTAATTAACTCCTATAGATCAGCAATGTTGCCTTAAATCTTCAGCAGCTGATGTCTTTTCTGGAATTGCATGGGTGGCTACGAGTGTGTAATTAGCGTTTGTCACAAGTTCTTTCTATCTGTAAACGTAATTCACATAATACGCGACGCAAATGAATGTAAGCAGACACAAATTAAGATGGAATGATTCCTTTTGCAGTCAACATATCCTACAGCATGATGAAGTATAACCTTTAATAGTTTTCAAGTGCTTCTTGGTTATTTCTTTTAGCCAAATGAACAGTGCGTACAAGTCGTATGCTTACTGAACTTCTCATCATAATCTTATTCCCAAAGTAACCCATCTCAAAACGTCTTCATTGCTTTCTTTGAAGTCTAGTTGTGAATTGTGCATAATCATGAGTTTGCAGTATGGATTCCATTTAAATTCATGTTCGGGAGTCCCACCCAACCAAACAAGCTATTGGGTTCTTAATGTATTCCTACGCCAATAATATAGCACGACTAAAGTGTAAAGGGAATAATCCTCGTTCTTCAAGTGTGTTTAAACAATGACACGTAGAGCTATTATGTAGGCTCCGGTGGTAGCCAATATGAGACTAAATCACTTGACTTTACAAGAGCCAATAAAAGTTTTTCTATCTAGATTGTTCGACACCAGGCGAGGGCATCTCAAGGAGGCCATTGGCCTTGACGAGGGCACCCTCCCAACGAGATACCTGGGGATACCTCTCAAGTATCGGAAAGGCTATTGGTGGCGACTACAGTTTGTGTTGACAACATTAGAGATGTTGTGACGAAATGCAATGGAGTCAAGATCTCCATTGCGGGTAGGTTGGTGCTGGTTAGAACTGTCATCGCCGGTGAGATCTGTTTTTAGTGCAGGTAGGTCGAGATCCTGACTTTTGTTTTGAGCAACTTCAACAACATGTGCAACTCTTTCATTTGGGGTGGCAAGACACACACTGTTTCCTGGTCCACCATCGCTATAGGCTTCAAGGAAGGGGGCTTAATGTTCCTAATGTTGATGACATTGCTATGGCGGCTACTCTTGCTAGAATTGATTGCTTCCTCAGATGCACCACTTTGTGTTGGAGCATGTGGATGCGCAAAAGGTATGGCGATGTGCTCTGCGTCAGTAATGCCAATGCTTCAAGAACGTGGAGGGAGATGTGCAGACGATGGCCCGACATTGTGGAGGAGCATACACCGTCTGCGGTTAGCTGGTAGTTGCGCAACCAGGCGACCAAGTCGTGGATAGTCAAGCTTGTCAGTACTCTCCAAGTGCCTTGGGAACTAATTTTCTGGAACAACTTTCACACTCCCAAGTGGAGTTGTTGTGCTTACAGGGTTGTCCTTAATCGTCTTCCTACGTTTGATCATTTGAACAAATGGGGCTTGAGATCGGTGACCACATGCTTGTTGTGCGAGAAGGAGGAATATATAGAAACCAAAAGTATAGGTACATTAAAATCTCGTAAACTATATATGTGGATTTACTCTACAAAACCCCACTGTTGAAGGACCACATTGTCCAATCTAGCCCCGATCATAGGTATGGCTTCTATCGTCCTACCTAGATTATGTACAATGGTTTCAAAAAACTCAAACATGCATATGTGCCTCATGGTATTAGCTTGTGATTTAATACAATTCTCATTGTATTAATACAATTCTTATTAGCATATTATAAGCCAACGAATTGGGGAATGACGTATAATGTCTTGGTTGGTAGCATGGTATAGTCATCTTTGGTAGCATGGTCTAATTGTCAAGGACGTCGTCGTCGCGCTTGAGTTGCTGAAGAAGTTGAGGCATAGGAGGTAGATTTGTTGAAGATGGCGAGGTTCGATAACAATTTGAAGAAGATGTAGCTGATGGTGGTGGGGGCTTAAATGTACCATGGTAAGGAGAATAATCCTCCACATTGAATACATCACTAATGCCCGCTCGAAGACCATTATATATGCATTTGGTCAATGTTGACTAAGTATTTAGAATTGTCTAGACGCTCTGGCATGACGCTTCTTGAAAGAATTTTTAGGATAACCTTCACCACACACTCGTACTAACATATAATCTCCCACGTAAAGTTCTTGAAGCCTACATTGTGCATCTACATACAACTTATAATTTGCAAAAGACAAATTAAGTTTTTGGCGAATATCTGCATATGAATCAAGAATGTGTTGGGCAAAGGTCTCAACAGTGTGGGAAGGACAACAATACTGGGCAGAGGTACAATAACTATAGGCTGGAGGGATTTGTAATCATGAACAACTGCAAAAAGAATTCTTTAATGTGGACTGATTCACAAGACTATTACAAATTCAACTATAGGTAGGAGCATATCTCAATTCCATAAGCATTCACTCACAAGGCATGGCATAATGTTACCCAAACTCCTATTAACCCCCTTAGTTTGACCATCAATCTGAGGGTGGAAGACGTAAGAAAAATTTAGGGGGTAGCAAATTTTTCCATAGCATCTTTTCAAAGTAGCTTACAAATTTGACATCATGGTCAGACACTGTGGCAGGAAGTCCAAGTAACTTGACTACCTCATTCAAGAAAGTATGGGCAATATGAGAGCCATCAAAACTCTTACTATATGGAATGAAGTGGGCAATCTTAAAAAAATCAACAACCACAAATATAGACTCGTGACCACATGAAGTTTGGGTAGGCCAAGAATGAAATCCATACTTATGTCCTTCTAAGTCCATGTGGAATTTGAGGATAGGTGTGGATGCCCATAATCTTGTCTTTTGATTTTGACCAATTGACAAGTACAAACTAAGACACAATGAGAGAAACATCACGACACAGGGAAGACCAATAAAATATTTCATTAACTAGAGCACTGGTCATATTCCTACTAAAATGACCAGTGAGGCCACTAACATGCAAATCCCTGATGAGAAAATCCCAAACTGAAGCAGAGGGGATACGTAACTATGTGCCACAGAAGAGAAATTCATCATGTAGTACGGAATCTTAAGATCAACCAGGTGCTTTACCAAAGAGGTCGAATGGATAATTTCAAAGTCAAGACAGGTGGGGTATTGGTCTTTTAAATGGTCAAGATCACAACTTTAATACTATTAGATTGAAGAGCTGTCAAACAACGACTGAGAGCATTGACATCTTTGTTTCCAACACTAGAGTGATGTTTGAGAACAAAATTGTACTCTTGGGAAAACTCACACCACTTGGTGTGAAAAACACAAATTCTTTTGGAAATTCAAGAAATTAAGGGCCTGATGGTAGGACCATAGGATGAACTCCTTGTAGGGTTTTGGGGAGAGGGGGATGCAATGGAAATATCGTTTTCTCCTGATGAAACCCAACCCAGTAGATCCCTTGTAGCCATAAAATGTCTACATATTAAAGACATAGAATGGATATGAAATATACCTTGGAACACACTAGTTTTCCAACAACTAGACACGTCTTATGTCGATGTAGAACTTGCACTTCTGGATCCGATTCGAAGCGGTTGTTTGTTGTTTGTGCCTTGTTATCATAGTAACACCTTGTCTTCTTCTTGAAGAAGCTGCATGTTCTCAAGCCTCAACCCAAGGGTCTTGGACTCCATGTCATCCACACAGATGTGATAACTCTTAGTGCACCACCTTGGCTTCCAAGAAAAAGAAAAAAATTAGAGTTGTCGATGTGCTACTCATCTTTCAAACTCCTTCCCATGTTGTGGGATGCTATCCATGGGGTGATTTTTTGTCTCTTCAAGAGGAAGAACTCTTAGATGAATTGTCTCACAATCTTGTGTTGGTGTATCTAAACCCCATAGACATTCACCCCTATATATGGGTGTCATGGGCTTGGAATTCCCAAAATCTAAACCTATTCCTAATCACAACTCAAAATTGACTAGAACTTAAAAAACCCGAACTACAATCCTAGTCGTCTGATTCAACTGTTGAGTCTCCCGAGTGGGAAGTCACTCGACTCATTCAGTCCAGGTCTGATTCTAAGCAAGGTAACTTTCTTTTATTTCCCTAACTTGGTCTAGTCGCCCGAATCGCTTAATGAGTCGTATGACTCGTCACTCTCCAAAAGCGACAATCAAGAACTGATTGAAAATCAATCATTTGACTTAACCAAACCATCCAATCGCTTGAATGGGCCTTCTAGTCACCCGATTGGGATAAAATTAGCTTGTACATGATTAAGAACCATTCTAATCATATGTTCGATTGAAAACATCAATTCCCTTATGCTCCCTTATCACGTGACCCCATAGGTTCCACATTATATTGGTTTATAACCTCAAACATATATTTATGTCTAGCGATATATCATTGTTATCCAAATAATTGGAATAAGTTATAAACAACTTGAATCTATAAATTGACCAATGTTATCGTGAATGTATAATCCTTTTGTCCTAGATATCCAAATTGAAATTAAGGCACAAAGTTGTCATCCTCTTAACATTCAATCTATGTTTCTATACCCAAAGCAAATTGTTGAGATCATGCTATCTCAATATCATACATTGACTCACATGAACTTGCCATGCATTTTCATAGTCTCACTGCTCAGGTGGCCATGATATCACTCTAACGGAGGGACAAATTCCATCTACATCACTCATATTTACCTACAAGTATCACCATGCATCCAATCACCACCTTTGTGGAAACCCTTATTTAGAGTCACATTGGGCTAGTGTTAAAGTGCACAGAACAACATGTGACTAGTGTAGTGACTTCATGTCTAAAGATCACTATCACCGTTGTCACATTGAGATATGACTCCAACTACCATGACATGGATTCTATGTGTCATTCTAAAAGTAGGTTTGACCAGTACGAATTGTTCTTTAACAAGTACCCATGTATCTAAGTTTATATCTAATATCATGACTAAAGAGACATAATCATCTCTCAACATACACACTAGTCTTATGTATGATTTTTGTCCTATATTATCCATAATAATAATTGGATAAGACATAACAAGAATGAATACTCTTAAGTATACATATGAACTCTCTCCTCAATCAAAATAATATGTCATTGAGTCAAAACATTTTAGGACATTATTGAATTTATTCATTATCTCAATACTGATAACAAACATTGTATGAATTGCTTTTATTAATAATAAAATGATATACAATGTGTCCTTATTACAAACATCACATGATGGATGTTAGGGCATACAACCAATAGTCTCCCACTTGCACTAGAGACAATCATTCATGAATCAAATGCCAAGTGATGACATGATCCTATGCTTCTTCTGTGAAAGTGCTTTTGTTGAGGAATCAACAACGTTACTTTCAGATAGTACTCTATAAATCTTTACATCTCCTCTCTATACAATATCTTGTATGAGATGATGTATTCAAAGTATGTGCTTGGAACACTAATACGACTTGCGATCCTAGCCTATACAATGGCTCCATTGTTGTCACAATAAAGCTTTATTGCATCCTCAATGGTTGGAACAACCCCAAGTTCACTAATAAACTTCTTGATCCATACTACTTATTTTACTGCATTTGATACACAATACACTCATCTTCTATTGTAGAATAGATCACTATCTATTTCTTGGAACTCTTCCAGCTTACAAATCCACCATTTAGGAAAAATACAACTCTTGATTATGATTAATAATCACTCATGTTGGTTTAGAAGCTTGCACTAGTGTAACCCTTCACAACTATGTATTTGTAACCTTTGTATATCAATAATAGTTCTTCTCAAGAACATCATGATGTCAATCATGGCTATCCAATGACCATCAACTGGATCTAACTGGTGCCCTGTTGGTTTATTACACTAACGAGTTTCAATCTTAAGAAAGATCTTTTACTCAACTAACGAATTTCCACAAGTATACATAAGTAGTTGTAGTCGAGATCGAACACAAGGAGCTTAAGCAATCAATTAAACGCAGAAGTGCTAAGGTTCAACAATATAGACCGTTTTAAAGGTGATTGGGTTGATTAGACTAAAATTTCATAATTAAACAAACAATAATGGATTACTAAAGGAGATTAAAAATCAAATATGGAAAAATCTTAGACTTAGGATTTCATCCACATATCATAACATACAATAAGAGCATGAAATTTAAACATACTAAGCACTTATTTTAAAGGAGAGTTGTATGTTGTACTTCACCTCTCAATGCAAGTACAACAAGTACAACGATCCTAACTCAATTCAACATTCCCATGTATAAATTTCATTTTGGATCACAAACCTACTACTCAACTCCATAATTTCCACTCTCGTGGTAAATAAGGAGTCGCCAAGAGAGTACCTCCTTACTCTCCCACCTATCTTCTCAGATCAAGCAAAAGAGCATAAAACATACACATAAGGTGGCCAGCCATACATGTAGAAAAGAAGAAACCAGTACTCACAAGGTGGAAAAATAAGAAACATAGCATTTAGTACGAAATTTTCATATTTCATACATGCTATGACATGGGAGTTACTCTCCCATGTCCAAGAAAAGGAAACTACTCATCCATGATAGTGCACAACAAAAAATGTGCAGAATTTTCAGAATTTAACATGATTTAGAGAAGGAAAAGCTAAGTAATCTCAAGATGTAACCAAAGAAAGGTAGAATTCCGACTTGAGGAAGAAATATCACTTCTACAGATGCTCTAAACTGGACAAACCTCTCTCCCAAGAAGCTTGGTGGAGCGAAGAAGCTCTGCTGCACCTTGGAGAAGAAGTTTGGAGAAGAAAAGAAGAAAAATGGAGTTCTTTTGCAAGAAACCACCCTCTTCTACCTCCAAAATTTTCCTCCTTGCTCTAGCCTTGCTCTGGGATGAAAGGGTTTTAAATAATGACCAAAGATAACTATTCCTTGAGTGGTTTCATCTTTTAAAATGAAAGGAATTATATTTGAAATTTTTCTAAAACTGACAGGCACACATTGTGTCTTTCTCCAGACACGACGTGTCCTGTCTCAAGCAATTGTTTTTGTGTTAAGTACATGCCGTGTATGATTTAATACATGCAGTGAACTCCCAGGTACACATTGTGTCTTTTATGGACACGTTGTGTATTTTTCTTCAGTGATCGCAGCAATAGATCTTTTGGAAAAACACACGCCGTGTGCAAAAATAGACACATAGTGTGCATTGCTATTTCAACAATTTTAAAGTTCTGGATGTTGCAAGGCTTGAAGAAATCCCGAATAAGACGAAATTGAGTTGGAAAACCTCCAATTTGATTCCTTTGATGCAAATCTACAATACACATCATGTGATAAGTAAAGTAACAAAAAGGTGGCAAGAATGATATGAATAGAGGCTAAATGAGAACAAAATGAACTGAATTTGTGTGTGAAAGCATGTGAAAAATTGATGCGGAAACCACACAACAAATCCCCTTAAGCTTGAATCATTGCTTGTCCTCAAGCAAAAAGAACATAGCCACACAAATGAAGGAAAGTTCAATCTTGTGCATGGATCAAACAAAAACAAGATATGCAATAAGCTCAACCAACCATGTAAAAAAGGTTTATTTTCATAGCCATCATCTCAATTCAAACATCAAAGATAGAAAAGTTTTAGTTCAGCAAAGGTGGTCACAAATTAAGTAAAACAATCAACTAAACAACACTAAACATGATGTGGATAGTCAAGCCAAACAACTAGTGTATGTACAACACAAAATTTTCAGCTATTATTGATGTAAATGATGAAATCTTAGTTAACTTTAACAATCTCAGTTGATCTCTCTTCTCGAAAAGATATGATAATTGATTTTTGGGATTCCGACACTTGGCTGCTAATTTAGTCTTACGCACACATGGAGTGCCGATTAGGGTGTTATTTTTACCCTCTTTTGATTTTCATACCACCTAACCATTGTTTCCATATCAGACTCACACTAGGCTAGCATGATATGTGGGTTGTTTGCCATCTTTTATTGGGTACAGAGAGAAAATGTTAAAAGAGATTTTGCACAACACAAGAGAGTCAACTAGAAGGCTAAGTTAACAAGATTTCTTCATTAATTTGCAAACTTTTCACTGAAAAATTGATTATATATGCACTAAGAGTTTGGAAAGAGTATCCCGTATTCTAAATAGTCTTGTAGAGTTGATTCATTCGCTAAATGTTTTGACTATTACATGTGTTTAGAAATCAAAGATGTGAAAATTGAGAGTTCATGCTATAATAACAAACCAAGATCATGTACATGGGGGATTTCATTTTCCATTTGATTCATTCATGTCCTTTACTAATTCTTTCATATGGCACAAAGAAGTACAAGGTACAAGATGATTCACGCCTACAAGAGTTCATTCCATTTCAAAAGCCTCATTTCATATCAAGTTTGCCATAAAGGGAAATACAGAACATGAAATATGCTAAAATAAAAGACTGAAATAGAAGACTGACATGACCAACAAAAGCAAATGATGAAAGAAAATGACAAAAGCAAAAGAAAATGAAAAGAGACTACGATACTGGCTGGTTGTACCCCCTAAGCTTGAAATCTGTAGTGTCCTCACTGCATCAATCAAACTCATGGAGGTATCAACCAGATACCTGTCATGGATGAAAAATCAATAAGAGGGGCCAACACCCTCATGATCGGTCTAAAAGAACTGACTGACAAGATCATCCTCTGAGACATCCACGAGAGTGGGCTGTGGAGCGGGCTCTGGCTGCTGTTGTGGCAGCGACGGCTGATATGGCTGCGGGATGGAGTAGTGGCCCTGTGAGATGTGCCACGAGTCCATGCGGTGGACCATGTCGTACATCACAATATACTACGTGCCCATTTGGTCCAGGAGGCTGTCTATGTGATCGAACCGCTGTTGCACATAGCCGTAAAGATGCCTGACATCAGGCATTGCCCAAGAATACTCTGTCTGGGTGCTGGTGGAGGGAGGTGGTGGAGCAGAAGAACCAGAAGGGGCTAAAGGACCTGCTCCGGTATCATCAGCAGCTTGGGCAGATGCTATCTCCTCATCAGTGGCTAGCAGGACTTTCCAGTTGTCCTTGTTCTCTAAGGTGACATGATTAGGGTCTGGAAGGTCAACATACTGATCATCATCGAAGAGCTGGCGGAACTTGTCATCGTAGTTGGGAACCCTTAATATCAATCCTGCAGAGAGAAGATATTGAATATCTACTAGGTTTATGCCTGGTGCAACCTCAAGCCATGTCAAATCCACGTCAAGTTTCTTTGCAATCAAAGTAATTAACCCGCCACACATGATGTCGCCGGCGTCCCTCTTCTTCACCTTCTTGATTTCAAGGAAAAGTTGAAGAATATAGAAAGCAACATTAATTTCATGCTCATACATCATGACCCATAAGAAGAAAAGATCATGCTTCCTCACAACCCCTTGTGTTTCCTTCCCGGCAAAAACTCCGGTACTAAGAAGGTGATGAATATACCAGAAGATAGGGTTGTGGACATCGGATGCCCTGGCTGATTTTGCCTCATGGAAATCCTCATCAGAAATCTTGAACCAAAACTTGATGCTATGAAAAGTGTTCAGGTAACTAATTACGCCATCATAGTGACACTCCAGTAACTCACAAAAATGCCGAAATGTGAGCTTGAAAGAATGACCCAAAAGTCTAAAACGAATAATACTGAAGGGCTCAAGCTTCTTCTGAGGGTCTTTCTCGGTGACGAGTGTCGTCAAAAACTCATATACAAGATGAGGGTAAGTGTTTGATACCGTAAGGCAAATGTAGCTCAAACCCAAGTCTTGTAGGTGCATGAGGACTTCATCCTTGAAGCCCAGGGTCATCATCATCTGCTGATAGGCAAACCGCGTAGGGAGAACTCTCCTTGCAATCAAGAACTGGTAAGTCGGGTCTTCTTCCGGGGTGACCTGAAATTGTGTAGTAGAGATGTACCCCGACACTTGGGAGGAGCTGGCGTCGTGTTTGCAGTTTTTGGTCTGCTTGAAAGGAGCCATTTCTTCCGCTGGCAGAGAAGCACACACCGTGTGCTTATGCAGACATGTCGTGTGCCTGGAACAAAAGATCATCCCTGACTGTGATGCACACACCATGTGCGTTCCAGTACACGCTGTGTGCCTGCAGATCTGCGGAAATCTGCAAGTTGCAAACAACCAACTTTTGGGAAAGAAAGAGGAGGGGGTGGTGGCGGCTTGCTACTGGCTTCACGTCGTGGTCATGGGGATGGCGGCAGTTGAGTTTGGTGATCTCCTTGGCGTCGTGGAGGTGTCGGGAGGGGAGGATGATGGATCTTTTCTCACGACGTTACTTGAGAAGATGGTGGCGGCTCGAGGTTGATGATGACAGTGGGAGATAGCTTGAAGAAGAAGACGAGGTTGGTAACTTGAGCTTGACGCTAAGGCTAGCACCACCTTGTGCTAGGGCACGCGGCCGTAGGAGAAGGAAATGGTGGCAGTGGCTTCTTGTAGAAGACACACCGTGAAGAGGAGGAGCACACGACGACAGCTTGCTGCTAGTACACACTGCGGCTGGGGAGAAGGTGCTAGGGCACACAACTGCTTTGGATCAAATGAAAGTTTGAGTGAAAGTGGCGGTTGTGTGCTAGGTTTTAAATCTACTTTTTCGATAAAAGACACGATGTGTGCAAATAAAGACACACCGTGTGTCATATCAGAACTCATTTTCTGTAATAAAAGACACGCAGTGTTCCATTTTATACACGGCGTGTGACATTCTAGAATTTCAAATGCCCAAATGCACTGATAAGCTACACGGCGTGTGCAATTAAAGACACACCATGTACTTTTTCTATAAGTTTGGTTCTTTATCCGTATGTTGTGATGCATGTCGTGTATATTATCGGACATAGCGTGTACATCTTTAGAGTAATTGACATTTCTTTCTCTGATAAGGAACATGGCGTGTATAAATAAAGACATGTTGTGTTTGCTTTCCAGATTTCTTGCTCCTTCATCCTCTGCTTGAGTACACGACGTGTGCAAAATAGGACACACCGTGTTCTTTATTCCAGTTGAGAACGTTTGTAGCTGCTGGATTGTGACACGACATGTCTAAATATAGACACGTCGTGTACCTGGAGATAATACTCATTCTGCTGAGTTCTGAGATTGGGGACACGTCGTGTGCAAAAAAAGACACGCTGTGTCTTCTGTAGTTTCTATAGAAAACAACCTTTGTCAGCACAGAAATTATACCAGATATGCAATATAATTGTCTAGATTATTACATTCATCCATGAAAAGCTTATTTACGAAACTAAAGAGTGTTTTTGACTCAAAAGACTTGAAAAGAAATCTATCCTAATGTGGGTTAAACCCCCACGAGATCCTCCATTTAGAGTCCAGAGTGAGACTCTTCAATGTCATTCATGCATCTTGAAGGGATCAAGAAACTCCCTTGTGAACTTCATCTCCCGAAGTGTACAACTTGCAACGTTGCCCATTTACTTTGAATGTTCCATCTTGCCTTGCAATTCAACAGTTCCATAAGGAATAATCTTTAACACGAGAAAAGGGCCAGGCCACTTTGACTTTAGTTTTCTAGGGAACAACTTAAGTCTTGAGTTGAACAACATCACTTTGTCTCCCTCTTTGAAATCCTTCCTCTGGATTATCTTGTCATGCCACATATTGGTTCTTTGTTTGTAGAGCTTTGCATTTTCATATGCATCAAGCCTTAGCTCTTCCAGTTCTTGCAGCTGCAAAAGACACTTTTCACCAGCTTTCTTCATAACAAAGTTTAAAAACTTTATAGCCCATAGTGCACAGTGCTCTAGCTCCAGCGGAAGATGACAAGATTTACCATATATCAGCTTAAATGGGGTTGTGCCTACTATGGTC
The DNA here is from genome assembly GCA_963693085.1 of Alisma plantago-aquatica. Taxonomy (NCBI): domain Eukaryota; kingdom Viridiplantae; phylum Streptophyta; class Magnoliopsida; order Alismatales; family Alismataceae; genus Alisma; species Alisma plantago-aquatica. The sequence continues at coordinate 702,522,486 of OY856413.1, read as the reverse complement.
TTGAAAGCTGTCCGATATGCCCATAGTGCGTCATCTATCTTCAAAGCCCATTCTTTTCTTGAGCTAGACACTGTCTTCTCTAGAATACCTTTTAGCTGACGGTTTGAGACCTCCACTTGCCCGGAGGTTTGAGGATGATAAGGCGTAGAAACCTTGTGTGAATCCATATTTAGAGAGAAGATTATTGAATTGTTTATCAACAAAATGCGTACCACCATTTGAGATTACAACTCTTGGAACTCCAAAAGCAAGAGAAGATGATTTTCTTTCTTAAAAAGCTTTACTATAGATTTTGCATCTGGTGCTTGGGTTGGGATGGCCTCAACCCACTTAGAGACATACTCAAAAGTGACTAGGATATATCAGTAGCCACATGAAGATGGGAATGGTCCCATATAATCAACTCCCCATACGTCAAATACCTCAATCTCCAAAATAGAGTTAAGAGGCATATCATCACGCCTAGAAATTCCTCCAGTTCTTTGACATTTATCACAAGCTTTGACAAACAGATTGACATCTTTATACAAAGTTGGCCAATAGAAACTGGCTTTTAGGATCTTAGATGTAGTCTTCTCTCCTCCAAAGTGACCTCTGTAAGGAGAGGCGTGGCATTTATAAATAATGGAAGCAATCTCTTCTTCAATGATACACCTTCGAATAAGTCCATCACTCCCATGTTTGAACAACAAGGGGTCACCCCAATAGTAAAACTTTACGTCATGGAAGAACTTCTTCTTTTGTTGGTATGTCAAGCCCGATGACAACTGTCATGTAGCAAGGAAATTTGCAATGTCTGCAAACCACGACAGTTGGGTGGACGATAATGCATAAAGCTTCTCAATAGGCAAATGATCTTCAATAGGAAAACAATCTCCAACATCTGTAGTCAATCTGGAAAGGTGATCTGCAACATTGTTCTCTGTCCCCTTTTTATCCCAGATTTCAAGATCAAACTCTTACAGAAGCAATATCCAGCGAATGAGATGAGGTTTTGCATCCTTCTTATTGAGAAAATACTTTATTGCAGCGTGATCTGTATAAACAATCACCTTAGATCCTACCAAATACTGTCAAAATTTGTCAAAAGAATACACTGTAGAAAGCATCTCCTTCTCTGTGGTTGTGTAATTGATTTGTGCTTCATCTAGGGTCTTGCTCGCATAGTATATGGCATGAAGCTTTTTGTCCTTCCTTTGTCCTAGAACTACTCCCACTGCATAATCGCTTGCGTCACACATCAGTTCAAATGGAGCATTCTAGTCCGGTGGTTGAATGATTGGTGCAGAAATAAGAGCTTCTTTTAGCTTGGTGAAGGCAATATGACAATCATCATTGAATATGAATTCAACATCTTTGGCAAGTAAGGAACATAATGGCTTTGCGATTTTGGAGAAATCTTTAATAAATCTTCTATAGAAACCTGCATGACCAAGGAAATTGTGGATGTCCTTGACTAAAGGAGTAGACATCTTTTCAATCGCTTCCACCTTGGCCCTGTCAACCTCAATACCCTTGTTAGATACAACATGACCTAATACTACACCAGATTGTACCATGAAATGGCACTTCTCCCAGTCTAGTACTAGGTTAACCTCTTTACAGTGGGCTAAGACTAATGCCATGTTGCATAAACATTGATCAAAAGAATCTCCATAAACACTAAAATCATCCATAAAAATTTCCATTATGTTTTCAATGAAATCAGAAAAAATAGCCATCATGCATCGTTGGAATGTCGTAGGAGCATTGCAAAGGCCAAAGGGCATACGACGTAAGCATAATATCTATATGTGCATGTGAAAGTGGTTTTGTCTTGGTCAGGAGGGTAAATAGGAATCTGGAAAAACCCGGAATACCCGTCCAAGTAACAAAAATAAGAGTGTTTTGCAAGGCGTTCAAGCATTAATTCGATAAATGACAACGGAAAATGGTTCTTTTGGGTTGCTTTGTTCAAACATCGGTAGTCAATACAAATATGCCATCCCGTGATAGTACATGTTTGAATCAACTCATCATTGTCTCCCTTGATGACAGTTGCACCCCCCTTCTTAGGCACCACATGGATGGCACTAACCCAAGGGCTGTCACTTATAGGATAGATGATACCGGCATCAACTAACTTAAAGATTTCCTTTTTAACTACCTCAAGCATATTTTTATTCAAATGTATAGGTGGTTCAATGGTGGGTTTAGCATCATCCTCCATATTTATTTGGTGCATACAAATAGAAGGATGAATGCCCTTCAAATCATCGATAGAGTAACCAATAACGTCTTTATACAAATGCAATTCGAAAAGCAATTTACTTTCTCGTTCATTGGTTAACTCATTATTGATTATGACAGGAGAAGTAGAGTCAGAATCAAGAAATCCATACCTTAGCCCTGGTGAAAGGGCTTTAAGTTCTACCTTTCTTCTGGATGCATTGTCTTTGACTTTGTCATCAATAATTAGAGTATCTTCTTCAGTAGCATCTAGTTTAGCAATAGAAAATACCCCAAAATTTTCAGATCCATTATTCATACCTTCATCATCATCACAGTAGTTCAGTATCAAGTTGGTAACATCACGATCTTCTTGTACAACATAATCGATAGAGTCCATAAAATAGATTTCTTCTACACGAGAGGGTGCTTTCATAGCATCATATATAGAAAACTCCATGGATTCCTTGCCAACTCAGAGTGTGAGTTTTCCTTCACGAACATCAACTAGGCATCCAACAGTTCTAAGGAAAGGCCTCCCAAAAATAATGGGGCTTGAAGGAACTTCTACCATACCTAGCACTACAAAATCACAAGGGATATAGAGTTTACCAATCTACACTAGCACATCCTCCACGATACCTTTGGGGTATTTGATGGAATGATCGGCCAGCTCAATGGCCATATTTTTAGGCTTTAGATCCCCAATATCTAGCTCTTACCACATAGTAGATGGGATGCGATTGATACTAGCACCGAGGTCTACTAGACCTTTGTCAAAAGTGGTGTCACTGATCTTGCATGGTAGAGTGAAAGCTCCCAAATCATCTAGCTTCTCAGGAAGTCGATTCTGAATGACAGAACTAATTCTTTCAGAAAGCATCACAGTCTCCACTTGGTCTACCTTCCTCCTTTTAGTAAGGATGTCTTTTAGGAACTTGGCATATGAAGGCATCTCTGCAATAACTTCAGCTAATGGAAGGTTGACATGAAGTTTATTTAGAATGTCCATAAACTTCCTAAACTTTGAGTCCTCCTTTGTGTTTGCAAGCCTTTGCGGAAATGGTGCATTTTCCTTAAAAGAAGGTGGTACCTCAGCTGTACCTTTACCTTTATCTTCTGTAGGAGTGTCAAGCTTTTCATCATCGATGATTTCTGCATTCTTCTCCTTGGGTGAAGAAGATCTGTGGATTTCAGCTCCACTTCTCAAGGTGATGGCATTAGTTTGTTGCCTTGGATTCACCTCCGATTGGCTTGGAAGAAAACCGGATTGGGTGTTATTTTACTGTGTCAAAGCTTGTTGGGCAATTTGATTTTCCAACATTCTTGTATGAGTGGAAATGCCCTCCACTTTTTGAGAGAGTTGAGCAATTGTGTCCTTCAAGAGCTTGTCGTTGCTCCTTAACTCTTCATTTTGTTGCATCTCTGTGGAGATAAATTTCTCCATCATGGCCTCCAAGGAAGAACTTTAGGGTTGTTGTGGCTGTTGGTAACCCCTATTGTTGTTGAAGCACGTCGGATTCCCATTGTTTTGTTGGTTGAAGTGTTGTTGTTGCTGCGATTGCTGCTGCCCATGGTGGAAGTTCTGAGCGTTGCTTGTGTTCCGGTAGGAGAAATTAGGATGATCTCTCCATCCCGGATTGTAGGTGTTGGAATAGGGATTGTACTGCTTGTTCCCCTGCATCCCAACAATGTTGGCTTGTTCTAGGCTCCCTTCATTCATGCTAGGAGCAAAGCATGAAGAAGAAGTATGTCCAGAATTACCACAAGCTTCACATATCACTTCAGCTGATTGTATTTGCAATGTAGTCATCTTCTTGAACTTCTATTTAAGAACATCAAGTTTAGAAGCAATAAGATCAACGACATCAATAGTATGCTTCCCTCCTTGCCTCCGGTTGAAGAACTAATTGTATAGGATGACTGTGCTCTCCTATATGATCCCCATTGGCAGTGGTTGAGGGCTATGTCTTTGATGATGTCATCAGCCTCTCTATAAGACTTAGTCATCAATGCTCCATTAGCTGCATCATCCAGTGTCAACCGAGTGTTTTCAAATAGACCATTATAGAATGTTTGAAGTAGCAGCTAGTTAGTCAACCCATGGTGGGGGCAAAGACGTTGAAGGTCTTTAAACCGCTCCCATGTATCATACAAAGTTTCTCCATCATTTTGAGAGAAGTTGGTGAGCTGATTCCTTAGCTGGGCTATCTTGTTCGATGGGAAATACTTTGAAAGGTAAGCATTTAGAAGTTGGTCCTAGCTCTTGATTAACCTCTTTGGAAGAGACAAAAGCCACACCTTAGCTCTCTCTCTTAGGGTGAAAGGAAATAGCATTAGTCTAACTCCTTCGGTGGATACACTGTTGATTCAGAAAGTATTCATATACTCCAAAAACTCAGCCACATGAAGATTTGGATCTTCATTGAATGTACCTCCAAAGCGGTTATGTTGTATCATCTGCATCATGGAAGGAGCAATAGAGAAATTGTTCACTTCAACTGCAGGCAGGTCAATGCCCCCACAAATGTTTGTGGCGACCGACATTGCAAAATCCTTCAAAGGACGGTCATCCTCCATGGTTGGATCACTTGGTGTAGCTTCTTCAAAAGGTGAAGAAGATGACGGCGGTGATGATGGTGGAACACCTCTTAGCAGTGGCTGTTCTACTCTCCTTTCTCTTCTTAAGCTTGAAAGGGTACACTCAATTTCAAAGTCTAACAATGCTGATGTTTGAAGACCTCTTTGTGAGCGACACATACAACTTGAAAAATAGCAAGAAAAATTGAGAACACAACTAAGAGATATATGGAAATTCGAAAATGGGAATGATGATCTAGTCTCGAATACTAATTAGCACTTGTTGCTCTAAATAGATTGACCGTATCTCCCCAGCAATGATGCCAAAAACTTGTTGGTTTATTACACTAACTAGTTTCAATCTTAAGAAAGATCTTTTACTCAACTAACCAATTTCCACAAGTATAAGGAAGTAGTTGTAGTCAGGATCGAACACAAGGAGCTTAAGCAATCAATTAAATGCAGCAGTGCTAAGGTTCAACAATCTAGACCGTTTTAAAGGTGATTTGATTGATTAGACTAGAATTTCAGAATTAAACAAATAGTAATGGATTGCTAAAGGAGATTAAAAATCAGATATGGAAAAATCTTGGACTTAGGATTTCATCCACATATCATATCATACTACAAGAGCATGAAATTTAAACATACTAAGCACTTATTTTAAAGGAGATTTGTATGTTATACTTAACCTCTTGGTGCAAGTACAACGATCCTAACTCAATTCAACATTCCCATGTATAAATTTCGTTTTGGATAACAAACCTACTCAACTCCATAATTTCCACTCTCGTGGTAAAGAAGGAGTTTCCAAGAGAGTACCTCCTTACTCTCCCACCTATCTTCTCAGATCAAGCAAAAGAGCATAAAAGATACACATAAGGTGGCCAACCATACATGCAGAAAAGAAGAAACCAGTACTCACAAGGTGGAAAAACAAGCAACATAGCATTTAGTACAAAATTGTCATGTTCCATACATGCTATGACATGTGAGCTACTCTCCCATGTCCAATAAAAGGAAACTACTCGCCCATGATAGTGTACAATAGAAAATGTGTAGAATTTTCAGAATTTAACATGATTTAGAAAAGGAAAAGCTAAGTAATCCCAAAATGTAGCCAAAAAAGGTAGAATTCTGACTTGAGGATGAAATCCCACTTCTACTGTTGCTCCAAACTGGAAAAACCTCTCTCCCAAGAAGCTTGGTGGAGCGAAGAAGCTCTGCTGCACCTTCGAGAAGAAGCTTGGAGAAGAAAAGAAGAAAAATGGAGTTCTTTTACAAGAAACCACCCTCTTCTACCTCCAAAATCGCCCTCCTTGCTCTAGCCTTGCTCTGGGATGAAAGATTTTTGAATAATGACCAAAGATAACTACTCCTTGAGTGGTTTCATCTTTTAAAATGAAAGGAATCATATTTGAAATTTTTCTAAAACTGACAGGCACACATCGTGTCTTTCTCCAGACACGGCGTGTCCTGTCTCAGGCATTTGTTTTTCTATTAAGTACATGTAGTGTATGATTTAATACATGTCGTGTACTTTTCTAGTAAGGTTGGACTAAAATTTGAACTCCCAGGTACACGTCATGTCTTTTATGGACACGCCGTGTACTTTTCTTCAGTGATCACATCAATAGATCATCTGGAAAAACACACGCCATGTACGAAAATAGACATGTCGTGTGCATTGATGTTTCAGCAATTTTAATGTTTTGGATGTTACAAGGCTTGGAGAAATCCTGAATAAGACAAAATTGAGTTGGAAAACCTCCAATTTGATTCCTTTGATGCAAATCTGCAATACACATCATGTGATAAGTAAAGTAATAAAAATGTGGCAAGAATGATATGAATAGAGGCTAAATGAGAACAAAATGAACTGAATTTGTGTGTGAAAGCATGTAAAAAGTTGATGTGGAAACCACACAACATGCCCGCTAGTCATGCTCAAAGCATATGAGACATCCAGACATGTACATAAATATTGCATACATGATAGAACCATTTATAGATGCATATGAAATCTTGATCATGCGTATCCTCTCTTCCAGAGAGATGGGACATTGGGATCTAGTGAGAATTGTTCCATGACACATGCATAAGTTATCGCTCTTAGAATCCATCATGTTGAACCTTTTCAATACCTCGCCAATGTATGTACTCTAGATTAGTCCTAGAATCCTTCTAGATCTATCTCTATATATCTTAGTTCCTAGATTATAGGATGCTTCACCTAGGTCTTTCACGGAGAAGGTATTACTCAACCAATTCTTACCCAATTGTTGAGTAGGTATGTCATTTATCATCAATAATATATCATCGACATATAATATGAGAAATATAATTATGCTCCTAGTAACCCTCTTATAGACATAGGCTTCATATTTATTTTTAATTAAGCCAAACTCTTTGACTATCACATCAAAATAAAGATTCTAGTCTCTATATGCCTGCTTCAACCCGTGTGAAAACTGGCTCGATTTGACATTTGTAATTTATAAACTTTATTGGCTTCATTTAGAGTGATATAACCTTTAACTTGTGTCATGCACAAATCCTCTAAAAGATTCTCATTAAGAAAAGATGTTTTAACATTCATTTGCCAAAGATCATAGTCATGATAAGCTACAATGGCAAGCATGATCATGATGGACTTAACCATGGCAACTGGTGAAAAGGTTTCATCATAGTCAACATCATGAAGTTGTCTAAACCTTTTGCAACCAAGCATCCTTTATAGATTTGTGTATTATTATACTTACCAATCTACTTATTGAAGACCCATTTGCACCCTATGGGTTTACCCATTCAGGTGCATCAACCAAAGTCCATACTTTGTTGCTATACATGGTATACACCTCAGATATCATAGTCTCAAGCCATTACTAGATTTTGGTCCCTCTATGTCCTCATTGTAGGTTGTTGGCTCATAATATATGACCATCAAATCATATGATTAAGTAACCAGAAATACAAATCTCTCTAGTTCTTGGTGCGTCCAACTAGACCTTCGAGATTTTCATGTTACATGAGGAATTTGAGATTCTACAAAGACTTGTGATTCTCTTTATTCCTCATTACTTCCATAGGCTCAATGTTATCTTGTTGGCCTCAATATTATTTGAGATCTATTTTCTTCCCACATGCTCCTTTGGAAATTATTCCCTTCTTAAGAAATATAGCAGTTCTAGCAAAAATACTTTATTTTCAAATGAAATATAGAAGTAATAGCCACTAATACCTTAGGGTATCCGATAAGTAAACATTTGCCCAATTTGGGTCCAAGATTTTCATAGTTATGTTTGTTGACATAAGCTTCATATCTCCAAATATTCATAAAATACATAGTGGGGCACTTCCCACTCCATATCTCATATGACGTCTTTCAAACATATTTGGAAAGTACTATGTTAAGTGTAAGTGCGACAATTTAAATAGCATGTCCCCATGAGAAAGTTAGAAGATTGGATAAATTCATAATTGATCCTACCATGTCCAACATGATGTGATTACTTCTTTCTGACACACAATCATGTTGTGGTGTTCCAGACGGAGTCAATTGTGATACAAGACCACCATTTTTGTTATAAGGGACTCAAACTCTTGGTATTCTCCACCATGATCAGATTGTGGTTCTTTAACATTCTTTCCAAGTTGTTTATGTAATTCATTCATAGTTCATTTCATTTTTCAAGAGATTTTGATTTTTTTCCTATAAGATAGACATATTCATATCTATTGAAGTCAACAGTACATGTTATGAAGTATTGGTATATCCTATCACAATTATGCTAAAAGGCCCACACACATCTATATGTATGCATCCTAGTAAGTCACATGCCCTCTCACTATTACCAATGAATTATGATTTTGTCATCTTGCCCAACAAACAAGATTCACATGTCCCTATTGATTCAAAATCAAAAGAGTCTATATATCCATGTTTATGGAGTCTAGAAATGCATTTCTCATTTATGTTCCCTAGATGAAAATACGATTGGTAGGTTTTTTTAAGTTATTGAGTTTAACCTCTTAATGTTTATGCTATATAAATTTGTCTCAAGTTCTAATAAATAGAGACCACAAGACATCGGGGCACTATCATAGAATATCACATCTCTTGAAATATAATTTTACCATTCTTTGTTAGAAATTCAAAAAATTTCTTGTCCAAATAAATATGAAAATAATATTTCTATTTATAGAACATATTGTTTTGAATTTTAGAGGCAACAAGCACAACAAAACAACATTTTTTTTCTCCACACATCATACAAGTAGATCTTATCGACAATGATGTATGTGGAAGGAGGGTGCGTGAGGTATACCTTGTCATGGAGCAAGTCCACTGACCTCCTCCTTACATGGTGGTGTGTGTTGCTCCTTGCGTACATGGATAGTCCTTGTCGATGTCATACAAACATAGTTACACAATGTCAACGTCTCTATGTAGTCCATGCATATGGATTGGAACTCCTCGTTGCATTGCCTGAGCCAATAGAAAGGAGAAGCCTCTCACTTGGTGAACTACTACCGCTGTGGTCGCTCTCCCTCTCTCCATCTCTCGGGGATGATGACGGGTAGAGTACACATACAAGAGTGTGTCTTATGATCCGCCCGTCATGCCCCTTTAAATAGGATAGGAAAGGAAGTTGGGTTTCCTAAAAATCTTGGGAAATGAAAGGCTATGAATGCATTTAAAGAGGGCCACTCATGGACTTCCAAATAGGAAATTATAATATTCTGGAATCATGTTGTTAATTAAATGGTCAATAAATCATATTATCAGTTTATTAATTTTTCATCACGCAACTATCAACTCTAACTGATTTCTCATGGTTAGTCAGTTGACTTATCATATAAGTCAATAGTTTACATCCAATTAACTGGATTAAAGCTTCGAACCAATTAAGTTGGACTATATTCCAATGTTGTTCTACTTGATTAGTTAAAAGTTTTAGTAATCAATTTGACTTTAAACATTTCCAATCATGTCCACAATTATACTCCTATTCTAATGCATCCTATGTGTGTGACACTATAGGTACCAAATTAAGTTGGTCATGATTTTCATAATCAAATTATAACTTCACAAGAAATGATTGGTATATAGCAAGACTTGATTGCCACCCAAGTAACTGGAGAAGTTGGTGAACAACTTTAACCTAGTATTATGACCAGTGTAACAATTATTGTAGAGTCCCTTTTTCTCTAAAATTTAGATTGAATTCGAGACATGGAAACATCATCCTCTTAATATTCAATATTTGTTACTTGATCTAGAGTAGAGTATTTGAGATAAACATGAGATCAATGTTGTATATTGACTCACATGAGAATGACCATACATTTCATGGTCTCACTTATTAAGTGACCATAATATCACTCTAATGGGAGGGACAAATTCCATCTATGTTACTCACAATAATCCACATGTGTCATAATGCACCTAAACATTACTTCTATAGCAACCATTTTCAAGGTCACATTGAGTAGTGTTGAAGTACATTGAACAACACAAAATCATTGCAGTGACTTCAGGTCTAAGGACTATAAACACCACTATCATATTGAGATGTGATTCTGACCATCATTATTGGCTTCCATATATTTCACACTCAAAGTGGGTCTATCCAATACACTTGTTCATCACAAGTACCTATGTGTTTAATTTGATATTTAATATGATGATTAATGAGACATAGTCATCAAGCAACACACATACTAGTCTTAATATAATATTGTTGTCCTAATTTTCACAATAATATCTGATTAGGGACTCAAACAAGAATTAATACTCTTAACATACACATGATCTCATATTCAAATCCTCAATATGAAATCACACGCCATTGAGTCATACATTCTTAGGGCATTACTATATTTATTCATTATCCCATATTGAAACAAACATAATAAATGGAATTGTCTTTATTAATAATCAAACTAATTACAAGATGTGCCATTACAATCATCATATGATTAGCCCTCAGGGCATATCGCCAACATGTACATAATACCAGTTTTCTAACTCTATTACAGGCCCAACGGGTAGGGATATACTGTTGGTTCCTACATATGTAGCAACAACTATTGCTCCATTAGATACCCATAGATCCACCTCTCCCTTTTGTAGAGGTTTTACTTCTATTCAAATAATGTATAATAGAGAATATGTGAGATCCACATCCAATATCCAATAACCAAGATGAAGAAGTAGATAAGTTTGTCTCTATAACACATATATCTAATGCGGAATTTTGTATCTCCTCCTCGTTCTTTAGTTCCTCTATGTACATAGGGTCATGTCATTTGTTTTCCAATGTCCAGACTGGTGGAATCACATTCCTTGCCTACTCCTTTAGTTTTAAGTTCAGATGACTTGAACTTTTGTCTAGCTTAAGATCTCTTCTTAGATTTTCCTTTTCCCTTTGACTTTCCCTTCCATTGATAACCATCAACATAGACTTTGTCTTGTCTATCTTCAGTCGAGTCTCAAAAATTCTCAACATGCCAAGCAACTTTGACAACAATCAAACCAAATTGTTCATCTAGTAGTTCATAACAAACTTGTTTTAATATTCAAGCAGTGATTGCAAGAATACATCATTATACAACCCTTGTCCTAAGGAGTATCTAAATCCTTCAAATATTTCTACATACCCAAAAACCTTGAGTACTTGTGGCCCTATTAGAACTCCTTCAATCATCTTGCAATTAAACATGGCCTTTGAGACATCAAACCTGTCTTGCCTTTCTTGTTCTTGGAACATATTACCAATATGTGTGGACATCTTCAAAACTTCCATGTTTTCACGTTGCTTCTGAATCTCATGATTGATGGAGAGCATGAGACACTTGACATTGATGGTGTCATCAATATGCTTACGATAAGTTCCCCTTTCCTCTCTAGGTGTATTAGGATTTGGTCCTCTAGTTTTTGTGCTTCTAGGACATAGAGCATGCTCATGAGTGAGAACAATTATCAATGTCCTATATCAGTCATGGAAGTTATGACCATCCAAGTTTTCTTTTTTTAAGGACCAATTGCAACGAAAGACTGTTCATGTTTGTCATTAGACATACAAAGAAAATATTTGCATGTGTCAACAATTGATTGAAAATTGATTTGATTTAACTATATTAATTTGTCCTTTCATTAAACACTCTCCCACTATTTTGATCAAATTAATAGCCTTCACAATTAATTCTATATATTATGGCGAGCAATGGTATATGAGCCAACATCCATAATATATTAAGTTATGAGTCAACTTTGGCTGACCACTCACAACTTAATCATTTAGGTACGTAACATTGACCAATTACACCCAATACAACTATTTGATAGATGGTTGCACATCTCCTTATCAAAAATCATTTTATTTAGTATATTCCATCTTTATGCCTTTAGGTTCTCAATTCATTAAGACCATCTAGTCAAGTCCAACCCAAAGGTCAATACAATAAGCTATGCTCTTTTGTAGAACCCACACACTTATTATCACACTTCCCCAAGATAGGAGTTGCACCACGCTTTGCCATGCCGACACTTAATTGATCGATGCTTTCATGCGTATCTCATAATGGAATGCACCTTAAACATTTATGTTATATTGAGGGATTCTATATAATAATCATATGTATCCAATCCCCATAGCATGCATATTATTGTACGCATCATATGATACAACAATGAACACAAGAGTCGAACCATGATATGCTAACTAGTACAAGATCTTGATCCAATAAGAGTTGTAGAAAAACAACCAAGATATTCACATATAATATAACTCTAATAATGCCTAGATAGGGTTTCCAGTCGCCTGATTGGAGTTTTGTGTTTGGACAATTCATTCGTTGTTGATGGACTCATTGCTTTGTCTTCATCATGAACCCTCCAAGGGCCTTTCTTGCTTGTGTGGGGTTATGATCATCTGCTCCTCTCTACCATGGTACATGGTGATGTTATTACATCATTCTATTCTAATTGCAAGAAGTAAATTTTACATGGAGAATGTAGAGAGAGAGACATACATGCAAGTCATATAAATGTTACATTATTTTGGATCTCAATCAAAAACTACATATTACATGCAGATCAAAATCGTTCACCACGATGACCTAAATGCCATATCCACATCCACCAACCAAAATTAATTCAAAGGCATCATATTTGTTTATGTAATAAAAATGTATCATATCATATATGAAAGATAGTGATCAACGTGGATACACATTTTGTCTAGTCGAATCATATGTTGTTTAAAATCCAAAAAAATGTCAAAGACTTATGACATCTACTCTTATTCCACTATAGGGTTTTGGGGGGAGGGGGACACAATGGAAATACAAAGTCTCTCTTGATAAAACCTAAGCCAACCGATCCTTAGTAGACATAAACATCAGTATATTAAAGATATATAAGGGATATAGAATACACCTTGGTGTACACTCGTTGTCAAATAACTAGACATGTCTTATGTTGATGTAGAAATTGCACTTCTAGATTTGATCTGAAGTGGTTCTTTGTTGTTTCTACCTTATTTTTGTAGCAACACCTTGTCTTTTTCTTTCTACCTATTCTCAACATCTGGCTAAGTGCCTTGACCTCTACGCCACCCACATAGATGTGGTAACTCTTGGTGCGCCACCTTGGTTTCTAAGAGGAAACAAAACTCAAAGTTGTCAATGTGCTAGTCATCTCTCAAACTCCTAGTACTCGTACTATGGGTTGTTGTCCTTAGAGTTAGTTTTTCTCTTTCCAAGAGGAAGAACTCTTAGACAACTTGCATAATAATGTTGTGTTGGTGTATCTCAATCTCATGGATGTCCACCCCTACATGTTTGATTGTCATGGGCATGGAATTTCTAAAATCTAACCCTTTTCCTAATCACAACTCAAAACATACTAGAATTTAGAAAAGTTAGACTACAATCCTAGTCACATGACTCAACTATTGATTCACCCGAGTGGGACCAATGTGGACTTTGAGTCGCTTGACTCTCTTAATGAGTCATACGACTTATCAGTTCAGTTCCGATTCAATTTGCAAATTTGATTCCAAATTGAACAAGGAAACTTTCTTTCCTTTTTGTGACTTGGTCCAGTCGCTCGACTCACTTAACAAGTCACTTGACTCATCTTTTTCCCAAAGTGATGATCAATCAATCGATTGACAATCAATCATTTGACTGAACCAAACCATCAACTCGCCCTACTAGGATGGAAATCAACATTTACATGATTGAAAACCATTCTAATCAAAGGTGTGATTACAAAATGCAATTTCCTTATGCATCCTTGTATGTGTGACCCAATAGGTTTCAAAACATGTCAATAATGATGTTTATAACCTCAAAAGCAAACATTAGTGTCTAGTATCACATCATATCCAACCAAGTAATTAATATAAGTTGAGAACAACTTGAACATGTGAAGTGATGAATGTTATCATGAATGTATAATCCCTTTGTCGTAGATATCCAGTTTGAAACTAAGGCATAGACTTGTCATCCTCTTAATATTCAATCTATGTTCCTTGAAATAGAGATGACTACTAGGATCGTGTGATCTCAATATCATATATTGACTCAAATGAGCATGGCCATGCATTTTCATAGTATCACTTATCAAGTGTCTAGGACAATACTCGAATAGAGGGACAAATTCCATCCACATTACTCACAGTAATCCACAAGCGTTACAATGCAACCAATCACCACTTGTATGGAATTTGTTAGAGTAGACCACAAAAAAATTCCAATGAATGGATACAACACATGGTTCATGACTCTCATAAAGGTGTTGAGTGCGTTGGACATGCCAAATGGAATGAAACCATTCATTTTATATATACATAGTTTTAAAGGCAATATATCATTAATGAGACTCTTAAAGTAGATCTGGTGGTAACTGTGACAAAGGTTGATCTTGGAGAAATAGCATGATGTCATCAAAAATAAAGCATGTTGTCAAGGTATGGCATAGGAAGTTGATATTTTATAATGATCTTATTTATGGGTTGATAATATAAACACACTCTCCAAACTACCATCCTTCTAGGGCGCAAGGAGAATAGGAACAACACACAAACCCTTACTCTTATGGATGAAGCCTTTGAGGAGGGGGGCTTTGACCTGGCATTTCAATTCATCACACTTAGTCAATTCCATGTAAGAATGAGGATGGCTAGGTTGTGATGAACCTGGGATAATCCATCTCATTCTGAATATCATTAAAAGGTCAAAGCTCCTGTGGGAGGTTAATAAGGGTCATGTACTTGAACTCAATGCAAAGGGAGCCAAGTTTTGGTGGCGGGGACATGAAATCAGACTTATGATTTGCTTCTTTGATGTATAACAAATATGCATCCAAATTTTTGCTGACCTCTTCTTTCTCTCTCTAGGTAACAAGGTGTAGAGAGTGTTGGGTTTTGAGTGTTGAGGATTTGGCGACTGACTCATTTTTAGTGGAGAGATTAAATGAGTAGGGCTAGTCATATGTGTTTGCCTTTTTACTTAAAGGTGAAAACACTGGAACACCCCTCATTGTGGGTATCCATGTCATAGATCCAGTGATGACCAAAGATGAGGTGCCCAATATCCATATGCAAAAAATCACACCAAATGTGGTCTGAATAAGCACTTAAAGTGATGGGAACACAAAAACATTGTGTGATGGGTGAACTAATTTGCTTCACCCGATGTACCTTGTGTGTTTAAGATTGGAGCTTCAAACGTAACTAAATGCATTTCAAACCATGATGATATAGGATGAAACTACCACCATTAATGAGGATCTTACATCTTTTAACAACATGCTTGAGGAATGTTTGGAACTGAGTGATGCATTTCCATTCATCCAGATTGGAAGGAGAAGCCAAAAGACCTAAAGATATGATGTATCATAATCATAAGTGTAATGAACATAATCATCTGAAGGTTCATAGGTGGAGCACATCCTCATACTCATTGTCATCCTTAGCGGTGGTGTTAAGTGAACTAGAGGACATAAATAGATCACGTTGGGGGAATTGGGAAGCCAAATGAGTTGTGTTGTGACAGTCAAAGCATTCACAACCTCTTAGATGATGGCCATGTGATGTGGCCACTACTTCCTTTCCCTCATTGGAGGAACAAGCTAAGGAACTCGGGTGAGGGGTTTGAGGTAGAGGATAGGTAGAATGAGATTAGGGTAGTAGAAGGGTTAATGGTTTGATGAATTCATTTCCCAAAATGATAGAATGAAGGACAACAAGAAGCAAAATATAGGTAACTCTCCACCTTCTCGTAATAGTGAAACACATTGTCCAAAGAGTCCTACTAATATTATTACATTTCCAATATAATATCAGGATGTAAACAATGTAAAAAATGAGCGTCCAATTGCTAGTTATCAGGATGCAAATAATGCAAAAAATGAGCAGTCAGTTGCTAGTTAGAATCATTGTGGATACAACAGTCTTAGCCTCCTCAAAACGTTCCATGTACTCTTGAGTAAATGATTACGCTTTTATAAGAATCCTCTAGTTAGAAATAAGTTTCATTTGGTATTGGAAGGGTACATAGTGATCATGTAGCTTAGTATTCATCTCATCCCAAAAGAGGATCAAAGGTTGACCAATACACTCATGTCGCGAAGGACACATTGACAATAACACTTGAAAAAACCCTTCAAGTTTCATCTCAGAAAATCTAATCCGTTGAGCATTTTTCATGGAATACCTATAAAAATAATCTTAAAACTGGGAAGCCAATGCTCATGAAAATATTTGCGTACACGTTTACCATAAAATTTTTTGCCTTATACCTTAACTCATCGACAGAAATCATCATGGGAAAATGAATAATGTCATGGATGGTACTTACCATAAGGGTTGTCGGGGAAAGTGGGTCCATGTCGGTTCATAATAAGCATGATGGCTAGGGTGATGAGGATGTGGTCCTAGAGGAGGATCCATGGGGGGTTGACATGGAGTCCTATATGCTTCAGCCATTCCTGATATGGTTGATGGGATGCAAGAAAGTATTGTGGGTCACAAGGAGCGGGTGGACAGGGAAATGATGGTGGGTAGGGATCGGGTTTCATGTAGGGTTGCAAAAAATAGGGGTCAAATTCTTCTTGGGTCACTGGTGCCAAAGGGATGGTACTCGAGAGCTTATTGGGGGTGATGGGATTAAATTAGTAGAGGAGTAGAATTAAGGGGGATTTTGATGTGCATTGGGAGGCATGGTATACCCCATTTAAAGTTTTAAGGATTGTCTAGCATACATAGTAACTATTTTGCAAATGATGCAAAGCTCATTCATTATGGATTCCACTAGTTTACCAAGTGTGTCAGGGGTATACAAAGGTTGCATATCCTCATGTGCAACATTCAAACTACATTAATCGGTCATCACATCTATTGTCAGACATCATTATTTCACAATAAGAGAGGGCTAGAGGAGTAGAAAGATAGGACATGAAAAACAATACATGCCTATGAAAAGTTTTCTCTACAAAGGCACAACACAATATTCCAAACAATGAAACTAGATATAAAATATGAGACTAAAGCGATGAACATAATTGGTAAAACTTCACACAAGATGGAACTTGGAAATCTTTGCGGTAAAGGAACAAACTCACAAGCTATGGACCCACCACGAGTGTACTAAATTTACATTCGATAAGAAAAAAAATAATGATAAAAAGGAAAAATATTACTAAAAAAGAATGTGATTTAATTTCCTCGAATCTAATATGTCTGAAGGTGATGTATCCTATGGAAGTGTGATGTGTATTGACTCTAGGTCAATGCTAACTCTAAGTCTAAATTGACCAAATCCTTGTTTTGACGATGACTAAACCATTCCAATTAATTGTGTCTAATGTCTCTACTTGAGTGATTTCAGATTAGTAATAGACACACTCCAGATGCCCTAATTGGCGCATCTCAACTTGGAGAAAAGACAAGTCAAAATTAATGCAAGTGCACTTTTGTGGAATATAATGTAAATCCATTAGAATCATGTTGTAAATCACTTGCAATGATTGTATGACTTGTAATTAAGCATAGAACAAATCAGGAGTACTTAAATCGAATATTTTATTAGTTTAATGACACTTTTCAAAATTCATTACAGGCTATTTTTAGATCGAGTTACAAACTCGACCGATCCCTTAATGGATCTTGAAAATGTCATGGTTTGGTTGAGTTGCACACTCATAGAATTCGACCAATCCCTGTACTGGAAAAAATTGATTTAAGTGATCGGCTGAGTTTCATCCAGGATAAACTGGACTGATTGTTCAAATCTACTTTGTCATATAGTATAATCGGTCGAGTTATCTTTATTGAAACTCGAACGATCAGAAAAGTGTTTTTAACCATTGGAGTGTTGCAAAACTCAAAAAAATATCTGTTATAACAACCTAAACATCTATAATTTAGCCTTAAGTGTTCCCAAAGGCTTCTAGGCATCCCCAACTACAAAAGGACCCCTTGGGCTTCATCCCATGGTTATCCAAGCACTATGAAGATCCTTATTCTATAGTTGAGTGCATACCATAGCCTCCTCTCTCTCTAAGCTTAATCACTTGCTACATCCTTTAGAGTGAGTAAGAAATTTGTAAGAGAGCTAGTCCTACATGTATATCTTGTGAGGATCTCACTTCCACCACCTCCCACTTTCTCATTTCTACCATGAAGATGAAGATGAAGATGAAGATGAAGATTCTCTCTCTTGTCTAAGAGAGGTGAATAAGAACAAGGTAAGGCGTCCCTTGGTGAAAGATTCTCCTTGGCGAAGGTGAAATCAAAGGCGGAAGATCCAAGAATAGTGGGTAATTCCTCAAAGGCTGAAGACTTGTGCAAGAGTGGGTAAGTCCTTAGTGAAGGCTGAAGACTCATTGCAAAGTGGATAAGTCCTTGGTGAGGTATAAGACTCTTGAATGGATAGGTAAGTACTTTGATAGGTTGTTGTCTCCCTTCTCCTCAAATGGAAAATTGGGTATCCTTGTCTCGGAAAAGTAAGGTCATATGTTGTAAGTCTTATAAGTGAATATAGGAGGGAGACATGTTTTAGAAATACTAGAGGTTGACCTCTCTAGGTGGTGTATTTCCAATCTCCTAGTTCAGAGATTGGGACCACTATACATAGCTTGTGTTCTTGTGCTGGTTTCAATCTCTCTCATCCTTTCTATGTATGTTTAGTTGCACTCAAATTCCTAATTAGCAACCTTATCTTATTAAATATCTTAAAGGTCTAATGAATTTTGCTTAAGTGTATTCAACGCTATTCACCCCCCCAGAGAATAAAGTCCATCCTAGGATCCAACAAGTGGTATCAGAGCAGGTCTTCTCCAAGCATACTTCTACAAGTAGGAGAAGATGTGCGACTATCAAGGAGGGAGGTACCTCATCAAAATTCCAATCTTTTCCTCTATTGGAAAAGAAGGCTACAATTATACATTCAAGGATTAGGTCTTGAGCCATAACACATGGTGGACCGTCCATACAAGTTTCTGGTGACAAAGATAGAAGAATGGGAGGAAGCTACCTTGAAGAAATCAACCTTGAATGCAAAATCCATCAATATTCTCTATGCCTCCATGCCCTCCACCAAGTTCAACCAGATTTCCTCTTGTGAGACGGCCTATGAGGTATGGAGAAAGATATGTATTAGTTATGAAGGGACAACCCAAGTGAAGGAAAGCAAAGTCTACATGATCAAAGGGATTCTTGAAAACTTAAATATGAGAAAGATGGAAAGGGTGGAAAATATGTACTCAAGACTCAACACCATTGTAAATGGTCTTTTCATCCTAGGGCATCCTGTGGATAGAGGAGAGATCAACTCAAAGATCCTTATAACTCTTCCCAATAGGTGGGAACCCAAGGTGACTTCCATTAAAGAAGTATAGTCTCTTGGTGATATCCCCATTGAAGAGCTCATAGGAAATCTAAAAGCCCATGAAGTCAAACTTGACAAGTAAGATGAAGAAGAAAGAGAAGAAGAGAAAGAGCTTTAGAGAATGAAGAAGGCTGAAATCAAAGCACACATTGAAGCTATTGTTGGTCAATCCTCTACATCTTATCAAATTGAAGGAGAGGCCATGTACTTCAAGGGTAGACTCTACAATGACAAGTCTTCCTCCTCTATCTAGTACGTCAAGTGTGGAAAGAAGGGTCACTTCAAGGAAGATCGTCCACAAGGCAAAAAGACACATAATCACAAGAGAAGAGATGAGAAGTATAAGAAGAAGGAAAAATGGCACAAAATCTCAAGTGACTCCTCCAACTCAAGCTCAACTGACTCCTCCAACTCAAGCTCAAATGAAGAATCAAATGGAGGATCTAGCTAAATCTCTAATGATGAAGGAGAATGTCATTTTGATCTTATGGCTTCAACAAGTGAAAACTCAAATGAGGAAAATCTAAACTCTTTAGATAAAGAATCTTTAATCGATATTATTCATGCTACTCATGCCTCTCTTAAGTTTTCTAAAAAGAAAAAGAAAAAGCTTGCTAGAATTGTTGATCATTTGCATGTTGAAATAGATGATCTTGAACATGCTAATGCTTGCTTTCTTGATGATAAAAATGCTTGTCTTAGTCAAGTTGAATCTCTTAAACTTGAAAATGCTAAATTGCTTAACAAGATTAGACTTTTAGACGCTCAACCTCTTGTGCATAGTTCTAATGCAGAGCATAGTAATTTTTTTGGATTCTCTCATGCATGATATAGATGTTCTTAAAATGAAAAACAAGAACAAGGACTTGTCTTGGTAAGGTTTTGAATATGAAAATAGGATATATTGTTCTAAGATTACTATGTTTGAAAATAAAAATGCTTCCTTGCTTGCTAAAATCAATGTTCTTGAATCTTACTCTAGTTCTACTAATAGAGTGAATAATGTTGTTGCTCTTCATATTGATAGAGATTCTTACATGACCAAATCTCTTTGCCTAGAAAATGATCTTTTGCATTCTAGAAATAATATCAGCCATTTGTCTTCTACTATTACTTGTCTTATGCATGATAGTCATAGTTTGAGATCTTCTTTGCAAAGATTCTTAGTTGGTAAAAAGAATATTAATGATATCCTACACCATACTACTAAACAAATCGGTAGACATGGTTTGGGGTGTGATGGTAGCCAAAGGAATAACAAAGGCAAATGACCTTCAATCTTTAATGGAGTATCCTCTAGTTCCAAGGCTATGGGCACATGAAACTATTGTAATGTTTTTTACCATTATTCTACTTGTTGTAATTTTAAGAAAGCACCTAAGAGAAATAGGATTTGGGTTTCTAAGCTAACCATCCAGAGCCAAAAAACATGATTGGGGACCATTTCGTCTTTCTTCTTGTAGGTAAAGTACAATTGGATTGACATGAGCTATTGATTTACAAATTGACTTCTCAATCCACATGAAAGAAGAAAGGTGAGATGTGTAGGGGTGGAAATAAGTGGAAAAGGAATGGTAAGAACATTAGTAGAGGTTTCCTTGCTCATATACAATCATAATGTGTTTTTTCCAAGTTAGTGTGCACTATGCATATGGTTTTTGAGTCAAAAGTAGTATTTTGCGATTCCCATCTCACTCTTGATAAAAAAATGTTTCTAATGCTTTCATGGTGCATTATTAACTTGCTTATAAATGTTTGGATATGGCTTATATTTTTAGCATGCATCTTAATATGCTTTTATGATATATGTGTGCTTCTTGACAATAGATGTATCGGTCGAGTTTGTCCTGTTAGAAACTCAACCGACAGACACCAATAAGTGTTACCAACAATTGTTGTCGGTCAAATTGCCAAAACATAGAACTTAACCGACAACATTGTACATAGAATATACAATTAGCCTTTTCAATGAGAATTTCCCTCTCAACTAGAATTTCTCAACCAATAGCCTTATTCTTTGGCACTCACTTGGTAGCTTTACATATGAACATCGCCATGCCTTTAAATTGCCTATCTTGCTTACAATTCTATCTTTCTAATTTCTATAAATTTGATATCCCACTAGTGGTATTCCTATATCTTGCAATTACTTGTCTTGAGTTGTTATGCAGGTTTTGATGATGATCTCTTTGGATCTCTTGGTTGTGTATTGAATTGCTTCCACTGTGCCAAACTTTCTACATCTATATATTTGTATATCTTGTTTTAGTAAAACCTTGAGGTTCTTAGCTATGATCATCTTTTAATAAAGTTGCATATATGGTAGTGAGTAATATCCATTCATGCTTCTTGACTTGCTCATTCCTTTGTATGGATATTTCTCTACATCTACTCATAGCTTGCTCTTTAGCATGTGAATCTTTTTCTATGATCTATACCCTACTAGTAATCCTAACTTGTGATAATATCTATTAGTAGGTCATATACATGTAGTTCTAGCCTTGTTTATCTTTTCATCAAGTGGTATATAGCTATATGCTATGTTTGTATCATGTTTCTTTCTTACTCAAGCTTGTTCCTTAACTTGCACATCTACTATCTTGAGTTACTTGCATAGCATTGTGATGCAAAATATAGAGTTACATTGTATGTAGAAATTGTAGTATCCTTTAAATTTATGCAACTTATGCTCTAGTGTCAGATTTTGATGCAAAACTAGTTTTTTTATATGCAGAACAAACAATCTGAGAAAGACTCATCACTTTGACACGAGCCCTGATGCTTTTAGGTGAATTCCATCATCTTAAGGGTCAAAATTGCAATTCATAATTTTTTTCTACTACACTTTGGCTTGCCTTGATAATTTTGATAGAATATATTATGGGTTGTTCTAATGCATGTCTTAATTTGCTTTACATACTATGCTTGGACAAGCCCCTAATTTTGATCTCCTACTCTCTTTATAACATTTGTTATCTCCTTTTTGCTAACAAGTTGTGTCATTAGCTCTTCATAACCCCTTTTTTAAAATGAGAAAAGGGAAGAAATCATGTCTTCTTATGAAAGGTAGGGGAGAAGGTATGTCTTACATGAACATTAAGGCATGTCTTATATGAAAAGGGAGAAAACATGTCTTATGTAATAAGGAGAAGGTAAAGGAGAGAAAACATATATGTGTAGAACATATAAGAGTAGAAGACATAGTTTCTATAAGTTTATGAAAGCTAACCATGAAGGAGAAATAGCATCAATTGAGGGGGAGTATGAGAACTCCACTAGAATCAATTAAGGGGGAGCATATGAACTCAACTCTATTGAAACTCCTAGGTTTCTCCAAAGGTATGACTTTACTTAAATACTTTTAATACATTTATGGAATGGTTTATCATCTTCAAAAAGGGGGAGAATGTTGACTCTAAGTCAATGTTGACCCTAGGTCTAAATTGACCAAACACTTGTTTTGATGATGACTAAACCATTCCAATTAATTGTGTCTAATGTCTCTACTTGAGTGATTTCATATTAGGTATAGGAAAACTCCATGCCCTACCTTGCGCATCTCAACTTGGAGAAAAGAGAAGTCAAAATCAATGCAAGTGCACTTTTATGGAATATGATGTAAATCATTAGAATCATGTTGTAAATCACATATAATGATTGTATGACTTGTAATTAATTTTAGAAAAAATCAAGAGAAATTAAATTGAATATTTAAGCAATTTAATGATATTTTCAAAAATTCATTATAAGCTATTTTTTGATTGAGTTACAAACTCGACCAATCCCTTAATGAATCTTGAAAATGTCATGGTTCGGTTGAGTTTCACACTCACAGAACTCGATCGATCCCAGCACTGGGCAAAATTGATTTAAGTGATTGGTCGAGTTTCATCCAAGATAAACTCAACAAATTGTTCAAATCTACTTTGTTATATAGTGCAATTAGTCTAGTTATCTTTATTGAAACTCGACCGATCGCACTGTATGAAAAAGTGCATAAGAGTGTTTTGAACCATTGGAGTGTTGCAAAACTCGAAAAAAATATTCGTTGCAACACCCCAAATTGCTAGAATTTGTTCTTAAGGTTTCCCAAAGGTTCTAGGCATCCCCAACCATAAATAAGACCCCTTGGGCTTCATCTCATGGTTAACTAAGCACTATGAAGGTCCCTATTCTATAGTTAAGTGCATCCTACAACCTCCTTTCTCTCTGTATAAACTTAATCACTTGCTACATCCTTTAGAGTGAGTAAGAGATTTGTAAGAGAGCTAGTCCTACATATATATCTTGTGAGACTCTCACTTGCACCACCTCCCAATCTCTCATTTCTACCATGAAGATGAAGATTCTCTCTCTTGGCTAAGAGAGGTGAATAAGAACAAGGGAAGGCGACCCTTAGTAAAAACGTCTCCTTGGGGAAGGTGAAGATCCAAGAAGAGTGAATAATTCCTTAAAGGCTGAAGACTTGTGTAAGAATGGGTAAGTCCTTAGTGAAGGCCGAAGACTCGTTGTAGAGTGGGTTAGTCCTTGGTGAGGTAGAATACTCTTGGTTGGATATGTAAGTCCTTTGGTGAGTTGTTGTCTACCTTCCCCTCAAAGGAAAAGATGGCTATCCTTGTCTCAGAAAAGGAAGGTCATATGTTGTAACTCTTATAAGTGAATATAAGGAGGGAGACATGTTTTAGAAATCACAAAGGTTGACCGCTCTAAGTAGTTTACTGACAATCTCCTAGTTTAGAGATTGGAACCACTCTACATAGCTTGTGTTCTTGTGCTTGTTTCAATCTCTCTCATCCTTGCTATGTATGTTTAGTTGCACTCAAATTCCTAATTAGAAACCTTATCTTGTTAAATATCTTGAAGGTCTAAGGAATTTTCTTTATGTGCATTCAACTCTATTCACCCCCCTCTAGAGTATAAATCCCAACCTAGGATCCAACAATGTGTACGCCGACCTACTGATCCAACTATAGTTGTGGTGACTACAGTGGGGAAGCAATAATGAAGGCTATCGACGATAGTGGATGCTATTGGTCTGGTGGATGGTGACTGTACTGGTTTGTGCTAGACTGTGATGGTTGGCGATAAGAAGCATCTAGGTATGGCGGGGGATACTAGCGGCTAGGGAGCAGAGGGAAAGACAAAAACACTAATACAATTTAGGGTTAGGATCTGAATCCAACTATTATAATTTACTAAAAAAATGATAGAATGCATCTAAAGGATAAAGGGAATAATTCTTATTATGCAAGTGTGTTTAAAAAATGTTTCAATAGAGTCTTTATATAGTCTCCCAAAATAAAGACTATACCAGGTGGTAGCCAATGTGGGATAAACCACTTGACTTCCCAAGATCCCAATAGGTCCGGGAAAAACATAATTAAATAAATAAAGATAATAAAGCCTAAACTATGACACAATAACATCTATGCTCATAAGTAGTTAGGGGTTCATCCTATCCTACATCAGTTATCTATGGGCTTTGTCTAACATGATAAATGTCTATACTTTTAAAATTTGATTCTCCAATGATTGAAAAGATTGGGTTTTACTATTTTTAGATTTTATTGGTACTATTTGTTCACAAATAATAAGGGATAAAGATAGACCCTTAAAGAAAAATAGTGTCCAAGGGACAAACTTTATGTATTTGATATACCTATGCTTATGATATTGTATACAAACTAAATGAGGAATAAGAGTGAACACATAATGCTAGAGTCTAAAAGACTCAAACTTGATCACCATTTTCCAATTATCTTGTTTATGATGAATTATATATGACCAATCGACCATATTAACCCCCTTGTTTGTGGTAGGGAAATAGCAATGCATGGAAATTTGTAATATATATATATATATAATTTGTGTCGATCTCCCTCATATATTATTGTAGTATCATAATATTTATTTCTTCCCTAACCTAAATGAGAACGCCTCCCTTCCTTGTGATATAGAATCAACTTAATATAGGGGTTTATTTACGACCTATGCCATTTATTTTACTTCCTATAGTTGTTGTTATACTTGTATGCATATCTTACAAACTCATTGTCTGTTAAAAAGGAATTCTTAGGCTGACTCTCCACGTCCTACATTTTTTTTCTGATTATTTATCCTTCCTACTTCATTTGCTCTTAAAGGGAAGTGTTCTTTCACTTTTATTTTCCTTAAACATTTGTATTCAATACTCAATGTCATTTTCGCATGTGTCCTTAGCTTTTAACCTTTTCATTTATTAATTAGAATTTTAGAAAATGGCTCAGTGATTCATGCCCCACAAGTACCACATTGCATTGAAGATGACTGACATAATTAGGAACTAAAATCATAACTTGTTGCTGAAAAATGTCATCTTAAGGATATTTGGGTACTACACAAAAAGAAAAGTTGTGAAATCTCACATGTTGGAAAGCTTGTATAAATATGCTCCCAATGTATAACTCTAAGACTGACATCAAACTAAATATATAATTGGGCCCTCAAATATGTACAAAAGTTTCAAGCATGCTTGCTTTATTTTGCATTCTTCTCGAGTGGCTAAGAATAGTTTAAGCATAATAAATGATATATGGAAGGATATGGTTTGGATATGGGTATATAATTTAAGAAATTGACTACACAAATATTCTGTCACTTCCTCCTTTAGTTTGTTTTGTTTATCTTGGCGTAATAAGTTGCCTAATTTTTTTTTTTCTGTAATAGAAGGACTTTACAATATTTTAAAAGTGCTTTGAAGGAAGCATTCTTCTCTTGTAATCTATATACATGTTGTATATTTACTGATATCATTTTGTGGCATGTTAGGGTTTCTTTAAATTGATCATATTTTTAGAAGGTGTGCCCTGATTGACAAATTAGTTTTTATGAAAAAATGACCATATATCTAGTTAAATTAATGCAACTACCACTATTCATTTATTCATGGGCATAGACTCCCTATGCTTTGATGAATAATATTTAGGGTGATTGACTAGTTTTCATGGTATCATGAACAAGTTAAGGAACATTTGAAAAATCAAAATATACTCATTATAAATTATACATACATTAGAGTTAGCTTTCATGACACACATTTCTTTGAATCATTATCTAGTCATATACACACTTGTTGACCCAAACCACAGTTTGATATATAAATCTAATTATAGATCACATGTAGAAAAAAGATGTGCAAGGTGTGGCTTGAATTGAGCATATTGGATCATATAGTAGGAATTGAATATTTTACCCTATGGAGGAAACATGAATTTTTGAACATTTTCACCCTTATAGTGGATTATATACCTACATTTGTGTAGTAAACCCCTACGTATGCAATAGATTAAAAAAAAGGACCCTTATGTGTATTTGTGGTCCCTATAGTTTGATTGATATACTTAGGGAAAAATAAATCTAAATTTTGTTGAAAAAATGAAATAATTGTTATCTGATAGTAATAACAGACTTCCACCTAGTATATTTTCTCCTAGTTGTCTTTATTTAACTTAATAAGTATATTGACTACTTTTCAAGAGTCAAGTATCATATATGGATATTGAGTATCTGATTACATCTAATTTCTTGAAGTTTGACTTTTGTTCAATATTTCAATTTATTACAAAGGTTGGTGTATGATATAATAAAGAAAAAATGCATAATGTATTGCAACAAACTTTTATGAGGGAATATTAAGTTTTTTGTGATGCCATTAAAAGATACCATTTATACACAAAGGACAAATCAGTATGAGGTTAACACTACATTACAAATTATATCACACAGGAAGCCACACAAGTCATAAGGTAGTTCCTTTGATGGAAGGAGGAGTATTGATATAGACTCTTTACCAAGAGTATGAACATATATTTTCATTTAAAAAGATAATGTATTTATGAAAATATGCACATACGACTAAGTGATCGACCTGATAAGTCATCCATGAAGCCATGGAATAGATTTTTTATTGTACTCAGAATCTCACAGATAGGTCAAACCATCACTTCTATTATATGCCATGGAGAGGATAAGGAGATTATTATTCTAGTAAAGATGCTCTGTAAGGAGTGGGACCATATAGGGGATCCACTACCTACTTAATTTTAGAAATAAACCCATCTACTCCAAACACACTAATAGGTTGGGATAGGTGTAAATTTTTCATTTCTCAAATGATCATATACAAAATAACTAAAGTATCATAGCAGAATAATATTTCATGACTATATTTAGTTTATCAAGGTTACATGATATTCTCCCACTTGGGGCTTACATGAAAGTAACAACATCAAGATCTAAGTACATGGATATCCAAACTATCTCAAATCTATCTCCCAAGAGTCAAATCCATAAGTCAGGTCCACGTCTGTATGTCATGTCCTCCATGCCCTTCACCTAGGGGTTGAAAGCATACCCCACAAGAGAAGACAAAGATGGGCATTATCAGCATAAAATTCGGTATGTGCATATTAGTTGGGGATTGAGCAACATTAAGAAAGGACATCAAATGTAACAAGGTGTCACACACCAAACTTGGTTAAGTATCCAGGTGAATGAAAGTAATACTAAGAAAACCCTAGTTTTGTGAGATCAAGACAAGTGGGTCAAGTTTTACATATTTTATTGTGTATTAGAGTCCAGCTATGCGTATTTAGAACCCAAGGTCCTTTTGGTGATTTGATCATGATGGATGCAAGAAGATCATACAAAAATTTAAGGTTGATTTATATGGTCATAATTAGAATTTTCTAGAATTTGAGGACTATCTAACTATTTATAGATTACATAACACACCTAAGAGAACCTTAGGATTTTGATAAGTTAGGATTTCTAATGTATGTATCAATGAAATTTAGGATTGATTAAATGTTCTTAATGACACATAAGAGGTGAGACAGCTTTGATGATTCAATTTGTTGATCTGGATAATGGGACATGTGAAATCACACACACTATAATGGTGTAGTGTAGTTAGTGAATTAGGTTGTGATAATTTTGTGCAAGAACAAAATAGACATATGAGGCATTGATAAAATTTTGGGACTTATCCAAATTAAAGAGTATCCTATAGAAGTTATGTAAGAAATATATCAATTTAATGCCTTTTCAAACAACAGACCAAGGATATGGAGGGATGAACTGATGGTTCATGACCAAACCTTTGGTTCAATTGAGATGGGTTAGTTCATTGAATAACGCCAGTATTAGGGAGAGGTCTTGTGACTCTCTGTTATTTCGAAATAGGGAAGTGATTAGAGTCCAGACTAAATATGGTCTCATTTCGAGAATAAGAAGCAAGGGCCTATAAAAGTATTGAACTTTAACACTGTAAAGGAGGACGTTCCTTAGGGTTTTTAGCGGTAGAAAGAGACAGAGGTAGAACCCATAGAGATGAAAGGAAGGAAGAGGAGAGTGGTGACAAATTACACCCCGGCCCTCTCCAGATCGACGCCCTCCTCAGGAAACAAGAGGAGAAAATGTCAGACGTGTAGGTTGTGCTTGCCACGATCTGAGGTGCCAGGGAGCTTCCCAGGTGATGTGAAACTCAAGCTCACATAAAGGAGAATCGAGGAAGGCAAGCTGATGGCAACTGGAGGTGGTGGCTTTGAGAGGACCAATCCATGAAGGCACCTCTTTGCGCCAACACAATTTCTAGTTATGGTAGGAAGAGGCTGCGGTGAGGCTAGCAGTCGTCCTCTAAGCAACGTGTGGCGTCTAGGTGCGAGATCGATCGTCAAAGGTCTCTGGGGCAGTCTACCCTGTTCCTATTGCACAAACAGGGGAGGCAACACTGCAGCCAGCCGTGTGGGTGAGATCCCAATTGGGTTGTGCCCAGGTTCCCTGGTCATGTATACCTCATCGTCAAGGAAAAGATCAACATTGAAGCATATGTCAGTTTTCATTGGAGAGGAGGCGGGGGTGTCGGTGCCTTGTTTAATGACAATATAGTGGCACGCAACCCCTGGTCTGTGCCGATGTGTGCAAAGGAGAGGGAGGGCTCTGGGTCCCTCCTTGCTAGGCTTCCAGTCTGAGGCCCAATTAGACTAAAGTGAACAGGAAAACAAGGTGATAAGTATGATTCGATTTAAATTTTTATAAACTTTGAGGATTCGTAGAGATTGATCTGTTTGTAAGAATAGGGTTCTTAAGGGCTCGTTGGAAAGCTTGAGATACAAAGAACGCCTTGAAGGATTTTCTAGAATCTAAAAAGATATAGGTAAGGTAATTATGTTGATGGAAAGATGTATATGGTTGTATGTTTTGATGGTGCTTTGTTAACATAATGTTATAGGAGTGGACCTCATCATTGAACTTCAAGCAAGTGTTACACCACAATCTTAATAGGTATGATGAAATGACCATTCATGATTTACAAGTTTTGTTGATCCTATATGATGTATTGGGTATGCATGCATGCATGCCATAAAATTTTGTAGGATGTGATTTAAAGATGAAGATGCGAGTAGATGGATATTTGAGATTTACAAGAAGTGTCTTTAAAAGGGATTTAGACCCGACTAGAGGTATCCAAGATGAAGATTTTATTCTCTTTAACAAGGTAAGTGGTTCATGCCCATGAGTATTCATTTAAATAAGCTCAGTACCTTTACATGTTCTCATATAAGGCATTATGATTTACATGGTCTAATATTCTAAGATCTTAAGTAAGATATGCAATTAAAGTTTTCACACCGTCATGACAGTGTTCTCTCATATACTTAATACCTCAAGTAGAGATATGTTATTAAGATTACTTCAAATGATTAGGATTCATGAACCAAGTGTTCATGGGAAAAATTAGAGGATCATGTTCATATAAGATTTATTATTAATCATTCATATTAACAAACAAAACTACAAGATAACATATGAAACTAAGATTGTCAGACTTCCATGATGATGTACTATAGCAATGTAAGTAAAATGTCAAGTAGAAATATGCTATCAAGATTTCTTATATAGATAGATATATGATAACTAAGAAGTTATTTGATTTCTTCGAATGATTCATATTTTCGAGTTAAGCATGATGTAAGAATATAAGTTTTTGAACATATTAATACATGATTAACTTTTCAAGATAAACACTCTATTAAGATCAGGATGTATTGAGAATTCATTTCATGTTAATGTTATAAGATTACAATGTATTATGTCATGATAAAGTTCCAAGATAAGATTTTATTAAGATTCGTGATTTGAGTCATGATAAGAATATGAGAACATAATGATTTAATATTTATGATGTAAGTGCATTAATATGCATGCTTTAGATTTCAAGATAAGATTCAGATTCAGATTCAGATATAGACTACTCAATATGTGGGTATCCATATATTTGATAAAGATTCATGATAAGGGTTTTAGACCCAATCTCAGTTTTGTAACTGAAATTATTCATATTCAAATGTAGATTCAGTTCAGACTTTACGAGCAAAGATTTAGGTTCAGAGTTCAGTACATGTTCAATACTCAATATTCAGTTTCAGATAAGTCCAGATTCAGAATTCAGTAAGCTTGGACTTAAGATAATTAATTCGTAAACTTCACATAATACATTATATGATAAGTCCTCACCAAAGAGTCTCAGGATGATTCAGAGGCATGTGTTGCCAATTCAAAGGAGTGTTTACTCCATTTCAGAGGGCACACTGTGCCAACAGAGGGTGTGTTGCACCATAGAGGACACTTCAGTTTCAATAGAGGGCACACTGTGCCAACAGAGGGTGTGTTGCACCATAGAGGACACTTCAGTGTCAATAGAGGATGACTTATTGTATAATGGTGGCCATAGTTAGATAAAAGTCATAAATAAAAGATGTCTTAGTCCAAAGAATGCACATAATCTCATAAGAAGTTTTGTAAAAGAGATTAAGATAAGAGAGAGAGACATGACTCAGGCCCTTTGTGCAAGTCATGAGGCCCAGGAACCAGAGTGCATGCCAATTCAGAGACATAACCCATGCCCATAGTGCAGGTTATGTGACACAGGCACCTTAGTGCAGGTCATGAGACCCAGGTACCAGAATACATGTCTCCAGAGAAAGATAAAGTAAAAAGATAAGAGAAGTTAAAGCAAGAAGAGGTACTTATGTTTCAAATTTTGTAAAGTTTTGATGTTAGTTCTTAGTATATAATGTTTAAGATTATTTTGAAATATCTTATTTCATCAAGTAATGTATATGTTAGAATACTCATGCCACTTATGCTTACAACTATTTTTCCAATGCATGGCTGGGGACGAGATGTCCGTAGGTGAGGAGAAGGAACAAAGTAGATCCCTAAGACTCAAGAACAAGGATAGAACAATATAAGATCTGGTGGGGGGCCAACTATAAGATGATCCTCAGGTTTATAGGATCATCTATATGTTTTAAATGTTTAGAAATTTAGAGTAGAAACTATGTCTCGAGATGTTGAGTTAGTTTTCCATGTGATAATATTTATGTTCCTTTTGTAAGAACAATCATGAGAATGTTTTAATATTTCAGTTTGTGTGATTGATTATATTGTTGTTATGAATGCTAATTTTATGTAATACCCCCTTGAGTACACGAGTTATGGATAAATCGATGTTGCTTCCGCTACGTGCATGTGTGTACTTAGGGAGGGTGTTACAATATGATATCAGAGCAACATTATAGTTGACCACCAAATGAATTCTCACATTTTTACTTCAGATCAACCTATAAGAGCCTAAGTTAGAGTAGAGTACCAATGTAGAAAGATAACTAGTATCCCTATGTATAGAAGAGGTAAGTGGAAGGTATTAGAAATCTAAATAGAGCTTTAAATAGGAGGTAAAAGTTTAATTAAGGATTAGGGTTATGTGCCTAGATTTTTTACACTTTTTATTTTAACATTATAGTCGTATATAGCATTTTCTCTCTTTTTACCACATGTTTGTGGTATGGGACACAAACTTATGGGGTTTTGCAGAGAAAATGTTATGTACATAATCATGTTTGTCTTGTCCTTTCAAGTGCATGTGGTATGGGACATGTACACGAGGAAGTGCCAAGATAAGTGTGATCTGACATGTCACCTCTGAATATATGACCGGCCGACATGTATCCAGAGGTGACAAAGAAAACAAGTGTTGGCATTAAAAGTTTGAGGCATATAGTCACCTAAACCTATTCATACACATAGTAAGACCAAGCATGTATATGAATGGTAGATATTTTGGCATAGATAAGCGGGTTAAATTTAAGTGAACCGGAACCCTAATCCAACCACAGAGAAGAGGAAATATAGAGCCCTTGCAATGATAGATGGTGAATGTATAGTTTAGATCTCAAAATTCATTAGTAGTACATGCACATGTATGCTTAATAATATAACTATGAAAAATTTTCACCATGCGGATGCTATTGAGCCAGTTAGAAAATATTAGAGATAATTGTATGTAGAATATGTAAAACCCTAAGGTGGGTAGACTAATTGAATTTTGAGGAAGAAATTCCCTATAAGGTGGGTAGAATTGTCACACCCCAAACTTTGTTAAGTATCCATGTGAATGAAAGTAATACTAAGAAAACCCTAGTTATGTGAGATCAAGACGAGTGGGTCAAGTTTTACATATTTCAGCGTGTATTAGAGTCCAGTTATGCATATCTAGAACCCAAGGTCCTTTGGGTGAATTGATCATGATGGATGCTAGAAAGATCATACGAAAATTTAAGGTTGATTTATATGGTCATAATTAGATTTTTCTAGAATTTGAGGACATTCTAACTATTTATAGATTACATAACACACCTAAGAGAACCTTAGGATTTTGATAAGTTAGGCTTTCCAATGTATATAGCAATGAAATTTAGGATTGATTGAATGCTCTCAATGACACATAAGCGGTGAGACAGTTTTGGTGATTCAATTTGTTGATCTGGATAATGGGACATGTGAAATCACACACACTATAATGGTGTAGTCTAGTTAGTGAAGTAGGTTGTGATAATTTTGTGCAAGACCAAATTGACATATGAGGCGTTGGTAAAATTGTGGGACCTATCCGAATTAAAGAGTAGTCTATAGAAGTTATGTAAGAAATATATCAATTTATTTCCTTTTCAAACAACAAACCAAGGATATGGAGGGATGAACCGATGGTTCATGACAAAACATTTGGTTCATTTGAGATGGGTTAGTTCTTTGAATAACGTCAGTATCAGGGAGAGGTCTCGTGTCTCTCTGTTATTCCGAAACGGGGAAGTGATTAGAGTCCAGACTACATCTGGTCTCACTGCAAGAATAAGAAGCAAGGGCCTATAAAAGTATTGGACTTTGATGCCGCAAAGGAGGACATTCCTTAGTGTTTTCAGTGGTAGAAACAGATAGAGGTAGAACCCATAGAGATGAAAGGGATGAAGAGGAGAGTGGCGGTAGAGTATGCCCCAACCCTCTCCAGATCAGCGCCCTCCCCAGGAAACAAGAGGAGAAAATGTCAGACGTGAAGGTTGTGCTTACCACGATTTGAGGTGCCAGGGAGCTTCCAAGGTGGTGTGAAACTCAAGCTCACATAGAGGAGAACCGAGGAAGGCAAGCTAATGGGAACTGGAGGTGGTGGCTTTGAGAGGACAATCCACGAAGGCATCTCTTTGCACCAACACAGTTGCTAGTTACGTTAGGGGGAGGCTGCATTGAGGCTAGAAGTCGTCCTCCGAGCAACGTGTGGCGTCTAGGCGTGAGATCAATAGTCGAAGGTCTCTGGGGGCGGTCTACCCTATTCCTACCGCAGAAATAAGGGAGGCGGCACTGCAGCCAGCCGTGTGGGTGAGATCCCAGTTGGGTTGCGCCCGCGTTCCCTGGTCATGTATACCTCATCGTCAAGGAAAGGATAAACATTGAAGCATCATAGAGGACACTTCAGTGTCAAGAGAGGGGGAATTATTGTATAATGGTGTCCACAGTTAGATAAAAGTCATAAATAAAAGATGCCTTAGTCCAAAGAATGCACATAATCTGATTATAAGTTTTATAAAAGAGATTAAGATAAGAGAGAGAGAGACATGACTTATCCCCTTTGTGCAAGTCATGAGGCCCAGGCACCAGAGTGCGGGCCAATTCAGAGACATAACCCAGGCCTAGAGTGTAGGTTATGTGACACAAGCACCTTAGTGCAGGTCATGAGACCCAGGTACCAGAGTACAAGTCTCCAGAGAAAGATAAAGTAAAAAGATAAGAGATAAGTTAAAGTAAGAAGAGGTATTTATGTTTTAGATTTTGTAAAGTTTTGATGTTAGGTATCAGTATATAATGTTTAAGATTATTTTGAAATATCTTATTTCATCAAGCAATGTATACGTTATAATACTCATGCCACTTACATTAACAATTATTTTTCCAATGCATGGCTGGGGACGAGATGTCCACAGGTGAGGAGCAAGAACAAAGTAGATCCCAAAGACTCAAGAACAAGGATAGAACAAGATAAGATCTGGTGGGGTGCCAACTATAAGATGATCCTCATGTTTATAGGCTTAGTTGTATGTTTTAAATGTTTAGAACTTTAGAGTAGAGACTATGTCTCAAGATGTTAAGTTAGTTTTCCATGTGATAACATTTATGTTCCTTTTGTAAGAACAATCATGAGAATGTTTTAATATTTTAGTTTGTGTGATTGATTATATTGTTGTTATGAATGCCAATTTTATGTAATTCCCCCTTGAGTACACAAGTTATTGATAACTCGGTGTTGTTTCCGCTACGTGCATGTGTGTACTTAGGGAGGGTGTTACACAAGGCTTCCCATAGAAGAGGAAAAGTACTATACAAATGGATATCAAAAGAAAATATGTATTTCAATGAAATGATAATCAAGAAGAAGATATTTCTTGACTTAAAACAATTGCACAATAATAAGATAAGCAATGCATGTAAACAAAATAGACTAAGGTTATTTCGAGTAGGGTTGGGACACAATAGGATCTCATCCTAAAAGAATTGGGTGGAAAAATTGCACCCTGGGCGGAAATAGCGCACCATATATGTGTGTGTATATATATATATATATATATATATATATATATATATATATATATATATATAACGAGTGGAAAAACACACTTGGAGAGGGAAAAAGCATGCCCTATGTATAATTGTACTCATGTACCATGACTAGAAATAAAACTTTTCTAAGCCATGCATAATGTGGGGGCAAGAATAAGTTCAATCACTTTGAAACTATACAATGAGAACATTCAATAGTTATCACGTGGGCTCAGAGCACCATAAACAAATATCCAGTCATGGCCACAGATAAAATGCAATATAAAATAATAAATTCCACCAAAGAAGGTACAATGCTCAATTTAGAGTTTCCACAATGACTAACATGAACAACATATAAATAGGAGCAATAAGAATATCCAACAAAGTAAGATAATCACAAGATCAGAATCAACATAAAATCTTTCACATGAAATAAATTCTCAAAAGAAAGAGAAATTGTGTAGGCTAATTTGCCCATAGGACCAAGAGAGAGAGAGGAAATATAGTTGATTTCTCAATATGATGAATAGGGATGCAAAATACCTCACATTAAGTCTACATATGTCCATGTCAAAATGATAATTGCATCTTAGTCTACAAGAAACCTATTAAAGGCATATATGATATT
This sequence comes from Alisma plantago-aquatica, assembly GCA_963693085.1. NCBI lineage: Eukaryota > Viridiplantae > Streptophyta > Magnoliopsida > Alismatales > Alismataceae > Alisma > Alisma plantago-aquatica. The sequence continues at coordinate 702,486,197 of OY856413.1, read as the reverse complement.
AGGGTTAGGTTTACATTAATTACACGAACCCTAAAAATTAGCCTTTTATCATTAATGAATTCGGTTATCAAAACCAAACCATCTTGTAATTTGTATGTTTCTAAATTCGTATCCTATTTTACATTGTTTTTCTAGCTTATAAATTATTAGATATGAATTTTAGAAATTTAAGCCAATTAGGAAAATCCATAAAAATCATGTATTTATTACATTGGATTTAAGTAATGAAACACATACAATTGGTAGATAGTCATTTCTCAATTCTAAAATATAATTTATTCTATATTTTTTATTTATATATAATTTAATATTAATTTTTAGAAGTATTGGCCAATTGGGAAAAGACAAAAAGCCACACCTAATACATTATACATTTAGAAAATTAAAACCAACTCAGGTGGACCTATAGAAAATAGACACATGGCCCCAAGTCCACTCAAATCCATGCACAACCAAAATAACACGTCAACCTTAATTACCAAAATACCCCACGAAGGTGTGCGAACAAACTAGAACAAAATAGGGGCAGAACTAAACTTTTTCTCACCAGTATCTTCTTCTCTTTCATTGATGAACTTGCAATGATATAGACCTTCCATGAGTTTGATCCTAGAACTGGACTCTCTCCTTGTGGCGCAAATCGATGAGAATCCACTTTGAAAGAGAGGTCCTTTTCCCTCGCCTCCCTCAACAACCCAACCACAGGTGGCGAGACAACTAAATAATGCCAGAACCACATGGCCAGGAGGGAAACCATATAATTCGATCAAAAAGAGACAACTAGGCACAAAAGAATTGTTGAATGACTTCATGAGGAATTGCAGAAGCTTCAAGCACAAAAACTAGTCTGGAAGATCAACTAAAACATAAGATCGGAGTCTTGAGAGCGCAACTATAGAAGAAAAGGGAAAAAATAAGGAAACGAGAGGTTCCTTAAAGAAGGACAAATTACGAGCTTAGGAAGTATCAGAAGGATTCCTAGAAGCATTCTAAATCATTGCAGAACCTCGTAAGGGCCAAAAGGATGCTGGGAGACTCAACCAATGGAAACACATGGATGGAGAGTGGTGACGAATTTAGGGATATGGTTTAGAGAATGTAATGATGGTGTATGGAGGTTTCTAGTGGTTCCATTATTGTATTCATGTGTCTATTTATAGGTCACTAGGCTAATGGTGATGTGGTTAGGATATGCAGTCAAAACAGGGAAAGTGGGGTAGTTTGGGTTTGTTAGGGGGTCTGTGGTGATCAAACCCTAGATAAGTTAGGGTTCAAAGAAAATGGAATGGAGAGAAGAACAAATAGGAAAAGAGATCATGGCAGAAGAACCAGAGGAGAGGGAGAAAAAGTCGGGTGTTGTTGCCTCTATAAAGGAAATGATTCGAAGGTAGGTGCCAAATTCGTGCTCGTTGGATTAGATTGAGAAAAAATGGGGAAGGATTCACATCCATCTGATTTTCATGTGAAAGGATGATGGGAAAGTCACGTTATAGAAATATTAGGAAACCCAAAAAATCAAATCCTGATAGGGAAAATTGCAAAAACTTTTGGAAATTGAAACATCAATTGCATTTAAATAATGTGATTGTTATCTTTCTTTCCTAACTCATATGAGGGTTCAAACAAGGTTCAAATAAATCCAAATTTGGCAATCAGGTTAATTTGAGGATGTAGAAACCGAATTTTACATTAGTTTTCACTTTAAAATGGTTAACTAATTTATTTAATACTTTAGGCATTAAGTTACATTTTCTCCCCTAAATAAAACTAAGATAGATAAGATTGTTCAATTATTATGAAAATTCACAAATAGACTAATTTTGGTATGTAGAATATGATTTTAGGATTTGCTTCCACTTTTGAAGTCACTCGATTGTTTATTAAATATTTGAGAACTAAACTCATATTTTATTTTCCAAATGAAATTAGCATAGTTATTATCAGATAATGTGAGACTTGGCACCCAAGCTAAGTGGGACCCAAGGAATATGTTTTTACCATTATATTTGGGTTGTAAGATTCTTTTTATAAGTTTTAATAAAATTAGAGTTTTGTACTCATCACCATTATGTTATTATAACATTACATAAATAACATCATTATTTATTATTTAGAGTCCCATTGTCTTCACATTATTACCAAAAGTGTTTCCTTAATAATTATGAATGAGTTATTATTTAATATATTAAGTTCATTAATTTGTTATTTATTTAGATAATGTACATAGTTCATATTTATGGACATGGAAACACTAATTATTATTCCAAAGTACATTATACCTCTTATTTAACATATTTTAGACATTATATGCATATTAGTTAGCAATAGATATATATGTGACATGCTTAATGAATTTACTTACATGTTAGTATAGAATTAAGTTATTATGTTATATGAGTGTATTGATATGTGATGTGGATTACATAACCTAATGCATCTTATTTTTTTCAATCCTAAATATGTTATGGGTTACCACTGAGTTATTCATGCTATGTGCATTAACAATATATGTTAAGGCTTAACTTTATCTTCATTTGGTCAAATCTAGGGAACCAAGCTTGTTAAACTTCTAATCATGGAATATGATAAGATTCTAGGTTTTGGTATGTTGCAACACTCCACTCCTTAAAGAGGATTCCGTCCATAAAATCGACCCATCCTTATATTACCAACCATCTACCCTCCACCATTTAAAATATTTAACCTTATAAGTCAAACTAAACAATTCTTAAATATATTCAAGTAACATATGGATCTTTTAGTTGTGAAATACTTTAGGTACTTATGATGTTCGTAGGTCATGCCTCCTACTAAAAAGGTCATAGACACATAGTATTGAATTTTTAGGTCCTCTTGTTACTAGCCTACCAACCCTAAGGTTTAGTCTCTAAATTAAAGATCATATTGTACAAAAGTGGTAGGTCAACTAAACCTTTAAATAATATCACATAATCCTAGTCACCACTTCATAGAAAAAACTAGGGTTGTGATTTCTATTCTGACCTTATAGGGTTTCTATATCAAGGTTTCACACATCTTTTCGTTGTGACTTAGTTTAAGAAAACGTCAATAAAATCCAAATTTTTTTTATACATATAGTATCACAATGAAAAATAATTTGATGCCAAGATTTTGTGATCTGAAACTGAAGATAGGGATCAAAATCAATGTGAGAACCAAGCCATAAGTTTTTCTTATAGTATCTCCTTATTATACTACTTCAAGATCCTTATAACATAACTCCATCCTCAAGTCAAATCTCATAACATTTGGAGACATATGTGATAACTAACCTTCATCATAGGGTATGATCAACTATAGTCTCATTACACTAGGGTTAACAACTTAAGATTTTCATATATTCTTCATCACTACCAATATATTCCATCCTAAGGTCAAGTTGCCTAACATCCAAAGAGATATGTCACCACTAACCTATATGAGCTTATAGATCACCACACATTAGGCTTCACCAATCATGATTCTTATGTGTACTTCATATACTTCTAAATCAATTTTTCAACATCTCATGAATACTTTAAGTCAATTATATGGTAAACATCTCACTTAGGGGGTAACTATGCAAGGTAAGGGTTCTAATTTGGGAGGCAAAATTGAAATAGTCAGAATTTGAATATAATGGATTGATACCATCTTGTCAGGAGTGGGAGCCAAAAGGGAATCCACTCCCTACTTAATTTGAGAATAAACCCATCTAGTCTAAACACACTGATAAGTATGATGGGATATGTGTATCTTACATTTCTCAAATTGACAGGCCCCAATACACCAATCGAGATTACTCAAAACTCAAAACATGACCGATCAATAATGAACCACATAACAAAAAAAGGGGATAGTGAAAATTAAATTAAACATCACCAACATATCTAGAAGCCTTTACATATATGTCTAATAACATGCTCAACATATAGCATATCTGATATATACACACCTGTCTGGTAGCCTTAGCCACAACTTGCATATAAAAGATATGTTTCACATATATGTGCCATATATAAACATCGTCATACTGCCAAAAACTTGGGCCGATATACATATAATCTACAAAACATCCCCTGCCCAGATCTGAGAGTACATGGATGACTCTAGGACACTCTAACAACTAGCTAACCTTATGCTCCTACTAATCTCCCGAGCTTCTCTTCCTCAGCACCATAAACCTGACGACGTCACTGATGATCACCTAAAAAGATGTGGTGATACATGACGTGAGACACATGTCTTAGTGAGAGATATAACTCTTGACAATGCTTATTGGTTACAACATGATATATTATTAAATATATTAAGCAAATAGAAAAAATCAAGCAGATATGTATTACTACAAGCATGATTAACATACTATTTAAAAGAATAGATAAAGCTATCACCATAAATAGTTGACTTATCTTATCGTATTCTACATCAGTTGAGCATTATAAGAAAATAAGGAAAGGGTTATCATCCAATGTGAGTCATGTTTAACCCTAGCAGATATGCTACACAAATGAATTACATCTTTTATTAAGTCTTGGGGAGTTTGAGGTATACCACTTAGACTCCAAATGACCATTGTGAAGTTCTATTCAATTCTGTACAAGATCTAGGAGATTTGGAATCCTAAGATCTCTTTCACCCTCAGTCAGTATGAGTCCACCGTAGAGACACATAAGGTCAAGATACAAACAACATAGTCTACCCTTGGTATATATGTCATGACACTCATAACTAAAGTATACAAAACCCTATCATCCGAGGTACAACCACAATTGTCCTCAATCACACACACACACAGATATATATATATATATATATATATATATATATATATATATATATATATATATATATATATATATATATATATATATATATCCAAGACATGACCTTGATCGCTCTCAATCTGAGGCATGACCACAGCCATCCTCCACAACCTTAGGATCAGGGTGTCAGGACACACAATCATTGCACCCGCATATACTCAACAATATATGACTCTGGGCTTCCCTTCTGGAATACCCATTTCACCATTCAACAAACCCTAACACTGGAATGGTTCTATGGAACATGGTACTGCATGATTAGGGCTTCACTTGATTAGTTAATGACAATTGGGTAAGTTAAGTATGCATCAATAAATTTGCATACAAACCCTATAAGAGTTCTATAAAACCTAGGGGTATAATAACTCCAGAAGATATAAATGTATGTGACACATTTCCTTATCATGTCACCACAAGATAGTAATCCTTGTCACATCATGAAGAGGATTACACCTCCATTAGGGATCAAACATGCCCAAAGGTCATTGAGACCATCACATAATTCCCTATAAGATCATCATTATATTTCCACACCTTAAAGAAGGTTCAACATTCATCATCATACTTGAGGTACACATGTATAACATAAGAGATCATCAATCATAAGGCTATGATATTCACCAAGTAACATCCTAGGGTTACAATAACATTAAGAGAGTGTTACTTTATCATATCGTACAAGGATCTAAGTAAGATTAGACATCATTCCTTAATTGCATTAGGATAGGTTGACCAACATAAGTTGAATATATGTTACAAATTATCACCTCAAACTAAATCATTTGGTTCATACACTTAATTAGGTCAAAGCACAAACCTTCACACTCAAAATTATAACCAAAAACATGGATGCCCTTGAGTGAAGACACCCATACTATACTCAAGTATGAATTCATACTTATCACAAGGTATAACCATCAGATGGTAGCATCAAACCAAAACCATAAAAACTTAGGGCTCAACAAATTTTTGATTTACATAAATGCAAACCATTTGATCATTGATATAAGAAAGCCATCAAATCATAGACCTAGAAAGACCATTGGATCTTGGTCCCAGAAAGACCATCGGATGTCAACACTAGAAGTAACATCATTTGTTGACATCAGAAACTCCATTGGTTATGGACATTAGAACCACCGACAGATGTCAAAATTAGAACCACCATTGAATCTTGACACCATGAATACCATCAAACCATGACCCAGTATCACCATCGATTGTGGAACCATAAGAACCATCATTCATGAAACCATAGACACCATCATTTGTCACCAACAAGTGGAAAATAGATCTAAAATACCAAGTAAAACCATAGTTTGATAGAGGGGGAAAACCATTGATTTAAACTACTTTATGAGAGCATCAAGACCATCAGTTGTTGAGGGACACTTAACCATCATTTCTCAAGCACAAGAATGTTCAAAATAGAACTAAGTCCAAACCCATTAGTTATCATAAAAGCTAAGCCATCTAGTCTCCACACGAGAGAAAATCAGTTCAAAACACTAAGGAAGAGCCATCATTCATGGACATGCAAACACAAGAACTCCCACTTAGAAGGAGGAAACATGCACAAGGTCTAGAGGTACATCAAGGAAGGTTATATACTCAATATTTATCATCTAAGCTCAATCCCAGGAAAAGATTACATCTTTCTACTTGGAACTACAATTTTAGATTAAGATCGATACATGCAAGTTAAGAGTAAGAAATAAACATGAAGAAAGTTATATAACTTACCCCAAAGATGATGAAGAAGGTCTAAACATCAAAGTTGAAGAGAGATAGAAGAAACCATAGTTTGATCACTCCATACGTCCAAACTATCTCTTTTCTCCAAGAATAAGCAAATCCTAGGTCAAAGAAGCAAAAAGAAGGTGTTTCTAAACCTCTAGCACATGCTTCACCATGAACACCATGGATCTGAAAAAGAGGAAAGAGAGAAGAAGGTAGGGTACCAACAAAATGATGGTAGAGATGGTGATCTTACTCACCTAAGCCAAGAAGCAAGGCAAGGAAGCTCCAAACAACCTCAACAAGGGTAGATCCAAACCCTAGGTGCACATGCAAGCAAGATCGTCCAAGCTTCTTCTTCGTTGAGCTCCTTCTTCTTTACCAAGCAAGAGGGACGAGGTCCCAATGGCAAGAAGAGAAGAGGGATGCATAAAGAGATCATTTGCATGGAAGGAGGGAGATATATAAAGCTTGGGGTGAGAGAGAAAAGAAGGTAGAGGTGTCAAGCCAAACATGCCAAATGTCGAAGGTCAAAATATCTCATCCATGCAAAACTAGGTAAACCATAGTTTCTTAACATTAGGGGGACCATCAGTTGTCAACTCTAGAGAAATCATTGACCACCAACAATAGGTGGCCCATCAGATCATGACATACGTTGGTCAAAAGAGAAAAACCCTATGTCTCCATTGGCTATGCACCTCACTTGGAGAACCATTGTCCTAGGAGGCTCAAGATGGAAACCAATAAACCCTTAAGCATCAAGAGACCACCATCAAATCCCACCACCTGAAGGTGACCATTTGATCCCAACATACAAGGGCCAACCATCGAGCTAGGACATCTAGGTCAGGAAACCCTAATATCAACCCTTCTCAACCCGAAGGTAGAGATCACCACTAAAATGATGGCACAAAAAGGCATCCTAAGGTACAACTATACAAAAAATGATATTAGAAATTATGAGGCATACCAAGCATATGAAAAATCACAAGAAAAACCCTAGATATGGAGATATTGCATAAAATCCCTTATAAGAACATATATTGCAAAACTTACTCAAACAATGTCCCAACTAGAAAAACTTGAAACTTAGATTTGTCTCATGATATCAAGCACATATTAGGGTTTGATTAAGATTTTAAGCACTCAATTATGATAATAAAGCATGTTCAACCAAAAAGCAAGGTCATTGGTCTTATAACCACAAACCCCTAATAAGGATTTCGCCCCCAAAATCCTACATAAACAAAGATGGGTACTTTGTATGAATCTCATCCTCCAACTCCCATGTGGCTTCTTCCACACCAAAGTGATGTTACAACACCTTCACTAAGGTTATGTCCTTCTTCCTTAGCTTCTGCACACATCTATCTTGGATCACCACAATACCCTCACCACAAGATAGATCCTCCTCCAACTCAACCTCCATTGGCTATATCATCTACTCTATATCTGGGTGACACATCCTCAACATGTAGACATGAAAGTCATTATGCAGGTTGTGCAACTCTGCTGGTAACTCCAAATTATATTCTAACTTCCCAACATGTACCAAGATAGGTTATTTTTCAAAAACCTAGGAGCCAACTTACCCTTCTTACTAATCCTCAACACAACCTTCCAAGGGGAAACCTTGAGATACACACAATCCCCATCCTAGAACTCCAATGGTCTATGAAAGTTATTGTCATATGACTTTTTTCTATCTTGGGATGCCTTCAATTGTTGCTATATCACTTTGATCTTCCTTGTAGTCTGTTGTACTAACTCAAGACCCAACAAATGATACTCACCTATCTCATACCAAGAAAGAGGTAATCGAAAACGCCTCCCGTACAAAGCCTCATACAGTACCATGTCTATGATTATCTAATAACTATTATTGTGGATGAACTCAATCAAACTCAGGTGCACATCCCAACTGCCAAGAAACTTCAGAACACACACCCTCAAAAGATCTTCCAACATCTAAATGGTCCTTTCTAACTGACCATCAGTCTGCAGATGAAAAGCTATACCAAACCTCAGTTGTGTCCCCAAAGCTATATGCAGATTCTACTAGAACCTATTGGTAAAATGTGGACCTCTATATGATACCATGGTAAATAGAATACCATGCAAACAAACTATCTCATCAACATATGAATGTGCCAACTTCTTTGTTGTATAAGTTGTCTTGACTAGAAGGAAGTTAGCTAACTTGATCAACTATCACCCAAATGCAATCATGACCTTTGGTCGTACTAGGAGGACCAATCGCAAAGTCCATGGTTATATGATCCCATTTCCACTATAGTATAGGAAAAGGTTGCAAAGTCCCTACATGCTTCTAATGCTCTGCCTTGACTTGTTGACAAACTAGACACTTGGCAATGAACTCTGCCACATCTCGCTTCAGACTTGGCCACCAGTACAAATCCTTCAGATTATGGTACATCTTAGTACTACTGATATGCACCATGCACATCGAGGAATGAGACTCATCAAGTACCATCTTTCTTAGGCCATGAACATCTAGAACCCCTATCCTATTGTAGAAAATGAGTGTCCCATCATCTAACTCAAGGAAACCATCATGCTTCCTACTACCAAACTCTGATTAGATATTCTATATCATGATATCATTACTCTATGCTTCTCTAATTTGATGTATCAACGTAGGCTTGACCTACAACTATGCCAAAAACCCTTCCAACTGAGATACTCCAGTTGTACATTCATCTGGAGAAGCGATACTAACATATCTTACTTGTGTCACACCATAGAATATAACTGTGTCTTGTCTGTAGATAATGACAAACATGACCTCCTTCTCAACACATCATCTTCCATGTTCTCCTTTCCTGGATGATAGTACATTATGCAATCATAGTCCTTGATCAAATCCATCCACCTCCTCAGTTTCATGTTCAACTCTTTCTTCGAGAAGATATACTGAAAGTTCTTGTGTCGATGAAGATCTGACAATTTTCTCCATACAAGTAGTGCCTCCAAATATTCAAGGAAAGAAGCATAACTTCTAGCTCCAGACCATGAGTTGGATAGTTATCCTTGTGTTTCTTAAGTTGTCACAAAGCAAAATAAATCACATTCTTGTCCTACATTAGCACACATCCCAAGCTGTTCTTTGAAGTATCACAAAATATGATGTAGCCTTTCCCTTGCTCTGGAAACACTAATGATGGAGAACTAGTAAACTTCTCCTTCAAAAACTAGAAAGAGCATTGACACTTGTCATCCCAGAAAAAAGGAACACCTTTCCTAATCAACTTGGTTAGGGGTAACACTACACCATTGAAATTCTTAATGAATCTCCTATAGTAACCTTCCAAACCTAGAAAACTTAAGACCTCAGTCGGTGTCTTGGGATGATCCCACTCCAACACTAACTCTACCTTATTAGGTCTATATAAACACCCTTAGTAGATATGACATCACCAAGGAAAGATACCTCAGTCAATCAGAACTCACACTTGCTAAACTTGGCATACAACCGATGCTACCCCAACAACCCTAATGTTTGGCAAAGGTGTTGCTCATGCTGCTGATTGTTCTTCGAGTATATCAAGATGTCATCAATGAACACTACTATGAATTGATCCAAATACAACCTGAACACCCTGCTCATCAGATCCATTAAATGTGCTAGTGCATTGGCTTTCCCAAACAACATAACCACGAACTCATAATTACCATACCTAGTCCTAAAAGTAATCTTAAACATGTCATCCACCTTGATTCTCAAGTGGTGATATCCTGACCTCAAATCTATCTTTGAGAACATTGGAGCATATCTCAACTACTCAAACAAATAATCAATACTTCAAAATGAGTACTTGTTCTTCATGGAAACATTGTTCAACTGTCTGTAGTATATATATAACCTCATAGAACCATCCTTCTTCACCAACATCACAAGAGAACCCCAAGGGGAAGTGCTCAGTCTAACAAAACCCTTCTCTAGCAACTCATGCATCTGTTTCTTCAATTCCTACATCTCTACTGGTGCCATCCTATAAGGTGCTTGTGTTGTTGTTTGTGTTCCAGTAACTAGATTGATCTCAAAATCAATATCTCTAGGGGGTGAAACACTTAGAAACTCTTATGGAAAGACATCCTCATACTCTCACACTACATGTACCTCCTGGATACTAGGACTCCTCCTCTTAGTATCCGCAACATGTGCCAAAAAAGCCTCACATCCTTGTCTCACCATTTTTGCTGCTATCACAGTCGACACCAAACACGTAGGAAGAATATTCCCATATCCTTGTAAAGTCCAATAGACAACTCTATCAAAGAACGTCACCACCTTAGAACTACAATAAAAAACAACTGTGTACTTCTCTAAGGTATCCATCCCCAGGATCACATTGAATCCATGCATGTCAAGGGGCATAATATCCACTTGAATGTTGCATCCCAAAAAAGAAAGAACATAATATGGACACACCTCCCGCAACTTAGGGGAACCAACTAAAGGAGTTTCAAGCAAAATGCTAACATATCTACTACAAATAGGTACATAACAACTACTTATCAGCTCTTTGGTGATAAAAGAGTGTGTCACACCTGGGTCAAACATAACAAATACAAAATGAAAAGCATATAAGTCAGAATGAAAAAGTTCCATCTAACCTTTCATGACTCGTTGATTAACCACTCCCTATGCCTGACTCATGGCATAGAATCTAATTGTCGCCTGTTTTTGTTCACTTCTATGCGTGCTGGCCCAAAAGATCATGCCTGTGACACTTGACCATGTCCTCTACCACCTCTATTGCTATACTACTACTATTGTAATCCTTGTTGATTATGCCATGGATACTGCATCACTTCCTTATCCTTCATAGGGCATTGACACCTCAAATGTCCTACTTGTCCAAACCGGTGATAAGTTCTCAATTCATACTGTGGCATAGGCACTGATATTGATGTTGCACTGTGTGCTTCTACTGGTGGAAAGTTGCGACCTCTATCCTTACTGGGGGACCATTGTGATGGTACTCTTGATCTTGACTCTTAAAAGGTTGACTTATGATGTGACTACTGGTAATGTGTTGAAGAAAACCTTGGCTTCTTGAAGCCACCAGATGACTGCCCTTGAAACTTGGCTGGCCTCTTCTTAGCATTGGCTTCACATTTTTCATTAGAAAACCTCTGAATCCTCCTCACAGACTCCACAAAGGTAGAGAACATATCTCTATTCTTTAAAGAATATGCTTTTGTAGACAACTCCAAACTCTGACCCTTCTCAAATCTCTAGAGCCTCTCCTTCTCCATCATTTCCGTATGAGGTCAGAACCTCAAAATATCCATAAACCTTGCCTCATACTTGTTGATGGACATTGAACTTTGGTGCAACCTCTCAAATTGGGTTGCCTTCTCATCCAGATACATCTCTGGGAAGTAGCGGCTCACGAACTCCCGCTAAAATTCTTCCCAACCTACTACAACTTATGATCTCTTCTTTTCCTCTATAGCCCACATATGGCCAACACTGTCCTTCAAAAAATAAACATCATGCTTCACCTTGTCTTCTTCCAGGATGTCCAGTATCGTAAATGCCTTTTCAAGCTGGGTTAACCACATGTTAGCGTATGTCGGGTCTAATGTACCAACATACTCAGTAGCTCCAACACTCTTCAATTGATCAAACATCTTCCAGGACACTAGGATTCCACATTAGGGATGGATGCCCTTGGTTGTAGTGTAGTCTCTCTATCTTCTAAGTGCAAAACTGTTTCCATGAGCCATCCAAATATGGACTGAAAGGCTGGGTTTGCCATGACTTCAAGGTCAAACTGAGACACTGCGGGATGTTCTGGCCCCATCACATGTACATTAGCATTTGATACCAGCCTCCTACCACCACCTCATGGCACGATGTAGCTGCTCTTTGCATGATCTTCATATTCTCCAAACATATTCGTAGGAGAATAAGCTATGATCATATATTTTGGATTATGTAAGAATAGACACAAACCTAAGTCATATGTCCCTATAGACTCAATGAACCTAAAGCTCTGATACCAACCTAACAGACCTTGATATGCCAATCGAGATTACTCAAAACACAAAACATGATCGATCACTAATTAACCACATAATAGAAAAAGGAGATAAGTAAAATAGAATCAAATATCACCAACATATCCAAAAACCTTTACATATATGTCTAACAACCTACATATTAGCACATACAATATCAGGTATTTACACATTTGTTCCAGTGGTCTCAACCACAACCTGTATACAAAAGGTATGTTCCACATATACATGCCATATACAAACACCACCATATTGCCAAAAACTCAAGCTGATATACATATCATATACAAAACATCCCCTGCCCAGACCTGAGAGTGCAAGGATGACTCTAGTACACTCTAACACCTAGGAAACCTTCTGCTCCTACTGATCTTTGAGCTGATCTTCCTCAACACCACAAAGATGACAACATCACTTACGATCACATAAAAGGATGTGGTAACCTACGAGGTGAGACCCATGTTCTAGTGAGAAATATAAATCTGAACATCGCTTACTGATTACAACAAGTTATACTATTAACCAAATTAAGCAAATAGAACAAATTAAGTAGATAGGTATTACAACAAGCATGATTAACATGATATTTAAAGGAACAGATAAAGCTATCACCATCTAAAGAGTTGACTTCTCTTACCATATTCTACATCATCTAAGCATTATAAGAAAACAAGGCAAGGGTTATCATCCAAAATGAGTCATGTTTAATCCTAGTAGATATGCTACATGACTAAATTACATCTTTTATTAATCCCTAGGGGGTTTGAGGTATACCACTCAGACTCCAACTGACCATTATGAAGTGCTATTTAGTTCTATACAAGATCTAGGAGAGTTGAAATCCTAAGATCTCTTTCGCCCTTGGTCAGTACGATTCCACCATCGCGACACCTAAGGTCAAGCTACAAAAAACCCAATCCACACTTGGTATATAGGTCACAAAACTAGTAACCAGGGTATACAAAACCTTATCATCTGAGGTATAACCGCAAGTGTCCTTAATCACATCAAAAATACATATATCTGAGACATGGACTCGACAACTCTCAATCTAAGGCATGACCACAACCATCCTCCATCACCTTGGGATTAGGATGTTAGGACACACAATCACTACACCCGCATATACTCAACAATATAGGATTTTGGGCTTCCCTTCTAGAATACCCATTTACCCATCTAGAAAATCTTGACACTAGAATGGTTCTACAACACATGGCACTACATGATTAGGGATTCACTTGATTAGTTAATGAATATTGGGTGAGTTAAGGCTGCATCAATGAATTTACATACAAACCCTAAAAGAGTTATACAAAACCTGGGGGTATAACAACTCCAGAAGATATAAAACATATGAGACACATTTCCTTATCACATCACCACATGATACCAATCTTTGTCACATCATGAAGATGATTACACCTCCATTAGGGATCAATCATGCCCAAAGGTCATTGATACCATCACATAATTCCCTAAAAGATCATCATTATCTTTCCACACCTCAAAGAAGGTTCAAGATTCATCATCATTCTTGATGTATACATGTGTAGCATAAGAAACCATCAATCATAAGACTATGAAGTTCTCCAAGTAACATATTAGGGTTACAACTAACATTAAGGGAGTGTTCCTTTATCATAGCCTACAAGGAGATAAGTATTATTAGCCATCATTCCTTAATTGCATTAGGATAGGTTCAACAAGATAAGTTGAATATACATTACAAATCAACACCTCAAACTAAATCATTGGGTTCATACACTTAATTAGTTCAAAGCACAAACCTTCACACTTAACATTCTCATAAAAAACATGGATACCTTTGAGCCATGACATCAACATTGAATCCCATACTATACTCAAGAATGGACTCATACTTATCACAAGGTATAACCATCGGACTGTAGCATCAACCAAAACCATCAAAATTTAAGGCTCAATAAATCATCGATTTACATAAATGCAAAACAACTAGATCATTCATATAGGAAATACATTGAATAATAGACCTAGAAAGACCATCGAATCTTGGTCCTAGAAAGACCATCCCATGTCAACACTAGATGCACCATCCTTTGACATCAGAAACTCCATCGGTTGTGGACATCAGAACCACCATTGCATATTGACATCAGAACCACCATCTAATGTTGACACTACGAAGACCATTGAACCATGACCCAATCTCGCCATCAGTTGTGGACCCAGAAGAACCATCATTCATGAAACCAGAGACACCATCAGCTTTCAAAAATAGGTGGAAAAATAGATCTAAAATACCAAGTAAAACCATTTTTTGATAGAGGGAGGAAGATCATCGGTTAAAACTACTTGATGAGAGCATCAAGACCATCTATTTTTGAGGGACAATTGACCATACTTTCTCAAGAACAAGAAGGATTAAAAAACACTAAGTCCAGATCCATCCATTGTCACATAATCTAAGCCATCAAGTCTCAACACAAGAGTGAAAATCACTTCAAAACCCTAAGGAGAGCCCTCGTTTGCGACACTCAATGGATTATCACTCATGGACATGCAAGAACTATAACTCCCACTTCCAAGGAGGAAACATACACAAGGTCTAGAGGTACATCAAGGAAGGTTATCTACTCAAGATATATCATCTAAGCTCAACCCTAGGAAAAGATAACATCTTTCTACTTGGAACTACATTTTTAGAGCAAGATCTATACATGGAAGTTAAAGAGTAAGTGATAAATGTGAAGAAAGTTATATAACTCGCCTCAAAGATGATGAAGAAGGCCCAAGCAGAAAGGTAGCTCTAAGAGAGAGATAAGGAACCCTATCTTGAGCACTCCACACGTCCAAGCTAGCACCTTTCTCTAAGAACAAGCAAACCCTAGGTCAAAGAAGTAAGAAGAAGGTCGTTCTCAACCTCTAGCACATGCTACACCATGAACACCATGGATCCAAACAAGAAGAAAGAGAGAGGAAGGTAGGGAGGGAAGGAAAATGAAGCCAAAGATGGTAATCTTACACACCTAATCCAAGAAGCAAGGCAAGGGAGCTCCAAACGACCTCAACAAGGGTAGATCCAAATCCTAGGTGAACATGCAAGTAAGATCAACCAAGCTTCTTCTTCTTTGAGATCCTTCTTCTACACCAAGCAAGAGGGATGAGGTCTAGGCAACAAGAAGATGAGAGGGGTGTCTAAAGAGCTCATTTTCATGGAAGGAGGAAGGTATATAGAGTGTGGGGTGAGAGAGAAAAGAAGGTAGAGATGTCAAGCCAAGCATGCCATGTGTCCAAGGTCAAAAAATCTCATCCATGCAAAACCAGGTCAACCATCATTTCATAACACTAGGGGAACCATCGATTGTGAACCCCAGAGAAACCATCAACCACCAAGAACACGTGGCCCCTCGGATCATGACATCCCTTGGCTAAAAGAGCAAAACCCTAGGTCTTCATTAGTTGTGCACCTCACTTGGAGAACCATCGTCCTACAAGGCTCAAGAGGGAAAACCATTGACCCTCAAGTATAAAGAGATCATCATCATCCCACCACCTGAAGGTGACCATCAGATTCAACATACAAGCACCAACCATCGAGATAGGACATCTAGGTAAGGAAACCCTTCTCAACCCTAAGGTAAACATCACTACTATACTGATGGCACAACAAGGTGCTCCAAGGTACAACTATGTCAAACATGATATGAAAACTTATGAGGTATATCAATCATGTGAAAAATTATAAGAAAAACCCTAGATATGAAGATATTGCATAAAAGCCTTAATAAGCACATATATTGCAAAACTTGCGCAAACAATGTTCAAATTGGAGAAGACTTGAAACTTAGCTTTGTCACATGATATTAAAGCACATATTAGGGTTTGATTAAGGTTTTAAGTACTCAATTATGATAAGAAAGCAAGTTCAATAGAAATCAAGTTTAGGGGTTTTACACAAATGATGATATACAAAATAACCAAAGTATGTTAGAGGAATAAAATTTCATGACTATATTAAATTTATCAAGGTTACATAATATTATTCCACTTGGGGTTTATAAGGAAAAAAATCAAGATCGAAGTAGATAGATGTCAAAACTCTCTCAAATATATCTTCCAAAACTCAACTCCTTAAGATAGGTCCATGTCTGCATGTCATGTCATGTATGTCCATCACCTAGGGGTTGGAAGCATACCCCACAAGAGAAGACAAAGATGGTAATTATCAACATAAAATCTGGTATGTGCATAATAATTGGGGATTGAGAAATAATAGGAAAAAGGATATCAAATATAACAAGGCTTCTCATAGAATACGAGAAGTACTATCCAACCAGATAACAAAAGAGAATATGAAGTTCAATAAAATGACATAAGCAATGCATGTCGACAACATAGACTAAGGTTATTTAAAGAAGGGTTGGGACACCATATTCTCTCATCATAAAAGTATCATATGGAGAAAGCACACCCTAGGTAGAAATAACACACCCTATATATATAACGAGTGGAAAAGCACACTCAGGGCAAAACAAAGTGTGCACTATGTATGGTCATACTCATGTATCACTACTAGAAATAAAATTAGTCTAAGCCATGCACCGTGTTGAGCTAGAATAAGTTCATCCAATTTGAAACAAAAATATGAGAACATTCAAATATTATCATGTGGGGTCAGAGGACCCATAAAGAAATAACCAATCATGGCCACAAATAAGATCATAAAGTCCATTAAAAGAAGGTTAAGGTATAAAATACTCAATTTAGGGTTTCTACATGCAATAAAATGAACTAGATATGAATAAGAGTAAAAAAAGAATATCCAACATGTAGGATGGTCACAAGATCAACATCAACATTGAATATTTCACATGAAATAAATTCTCAAAAGAGAGAGAAATTGTGTAGGCTAATTTTTCCATGGGACCAAGAGAGAGAGGGAATATAGGCAATTTCTCAATATGATGAATAGGCATGAAACATACCTCACATGAAGCTTATATATTTCCAAGGTCAAAATCCTAATTCCATGTTAGTCCACCAACAACCTATTTAAGGCATATATGAGATAAGGGTTAGGTATACATTAATTACATGAACCCTAAAAAATTTCCTTTATTGTTATTGAATTTGGTTATCAAAACTACACCATCTTGTAAGTAATATTTTTATGAATTCATATCATATTTTACTTTTTTTTGGCTTATAGATTATTAGATATAATTTTATAAATTTAAACCAATAAGGAAAATTTATAAAAATCATATATCTATTAGGTTGGATTTAAGCAATGAAATACATACCATTGGATGGAGAACTATTTCCTAATTCAAAAATATATTTTTTATATATTCCTCAATTATATATAATTTAATATGAATTTTAGAAGAATTGGCCAATTAGCAAAAGCCAAAAGTCCATGACTAATACATTATCCATTTGGAAAATCAAAACCAACTAAGGTGGAATTGTAGGAAATAGAAACATGGGCCCAAAGCCCACTCAAATTCACACACAGCCAAAAGAACAACCTTTAACCTTAATTACTAAAATACCCCTCGAAGGTGTGCAACAAGACTAGACCAAAACTGGGGTAGAACTGAACTTTCCCTCACCAGTATATTCTTATCTTTTGATGAGTAACTCACAAAGATACAAACCTTTAATGAGTTTGATCCTAGAATTAGACTCCTCCTTGTGGCGCAAATTGATGAGAACCCACTTTCGAGGAGAGGTCCTTGTCCCTCACCGACCTCAACAACCAAATAAAGCCAGAACCACATCCCACCACAGATAGAAGGGAATTCATAGAATTTGAGAAAAAAGAGAAAACTAGGTGTGAAAAAATAGTATAATGAGTTCACGAGGACTTGCAGAAGCATCAAGCACAAAACTAGTCTAGAAGATCAACTAAAATGTAAGATCGGAGTCCTGAGACTGCAATAGCATAATAAAAGGGGAAAATAAGGAAATGAGGGGTTCCTTAAAGAAGGGCCAATCATAGGCTTAGGGAGCATTGGAAGGATTCCTAGAAGCATTCTAGAGATTTACATAATCTTGTGAGGGCCAAAAAGATACCACATACTCAACCTTTGACGACATAAGGATGGAGGGTGGTGGCGGAACCGGGACTATGAGTGAGGGTGTTAGCGAGTGATATGAGGGTGTATGGAGGTTTTTGGTGGTTCCATGATTGTATTCATGTGGTTATTATAGGTTTGTCAGATAGTGGTAATGTGATTAGGATGTGGAAGTGAAAACATGGAAAACGGGTTAGTTTGGGTTCATAGGGGGGGTCTATGGTGATCAAAACAATAGATAAGTTAGGGTTTGAAGAAAACAAAATGGAGAGATGAATGAATAGGTAATGAGATCACGACAAAAGAACCAAAGGAGAGTGAGGTAGGAGAAGGAGATAAAGTCAGGTATTGTTACCTCTAAAAAGTAAACGATTCAAAGGTAGGTGATGAATTCGTGGTCGTTGGATTAGGATGAGAAAAATGGGGAAGGATCCACAACTATCTGATTTGTAGGTGAAAGGAAGATGGGAGAGGTGTGTGACAATGATATTAGGAAAGTTGAGAAATCAAGGTCTAACAGGGAAGATTTCAAAACCTTATAGAATTTGAAACATTAATTGTGTTTAACTTATGTGATTATTATGTTTTCTTATTAACTCATTTGAGGGTTCAAACAAGGTTAAAATAATGTCAAATTGGGCAACCAGATTAATTTGAGGGTGTGGAAACTGAATTTTACATTAGTTTCCCCTTTTATAATAGGTTAATCATTTTATTTAATACTTTAGGCATTATGTTATATTTTCTCTCCTAAATAAAACTAGGACAGATAAGATTGTTTAATTGATGTGAAAATTCACACACAAACTAATTTTGGCATGTAAAATATGGTTTTAGGATTTCCTTCCACTTTTGAAGTCACTTAGTAATTTATTAGATATTTTATACAAAAACTCATATTTTCTTTTCTAAATGAAATTAAAATAGTTACTATTGTTAAAATATTGTGAAACTTGGCACCCAAGCTAAGTGGGACCCATGGAATACATTTTACCATTATATTTGGGTTGTGAATATTCTTTTTATGAGTTTTAATACAATTAGAGTTTTGGACTCATCACCATTATATTATTATAACATTACATCATTACTGCCATTATTTATTATTTAGAGTCCCATTATATTAACATTGTATACTATTATGGACAATTTCCATATTTGAATTATTTAATATGTTAATTCCATTAATTCAATATTTATTTTGATAATGGTACTTCATTCATATTTATGGACATGGAAACGCCAATTGTTATTCCAAATTACATTATACCTCTTATTTACCATATTTTAGCCATTATTTGCATGTTAGTTAGAAAAGAAACATATGTGACATATTTAGTGAATTTACTTAATCCCAAATATATTATGGGTTACCATTGATTTATTAATGTTATGTGCATTAACAATATAAATTAAGACTTAACTTTATCCGTGTTTGGTCAAATCTAGGGAACCAAGATTACTAACCTTCTAATCATGGAATAGGGTAAGATTCTAGGTTTCGGTATGTTACACACTCCACCTCTTAAAGTGGATTTTGTTCTTGAAATCCAACCATCCTATATTACCAACCAACTATCCTCCAACCCTTAAAAGATTTAACCTTATAAGTCAAACTAAACAACTCATATATATGCTGGAATAGTTGTAAATTTTCTAAGAGGGGATCCACTCCATACTTGATTTGAGGAACAAATTTATCCATTCCAAACACACTGAAAATGTATGATGGAATGATGTAAGTTTTCATTTCTCAAATAATGGTATACAATATGATCAAAAAATAGCAACAAAAATAAATGTAATGGTTATATTCGATTTTTTGAAATTACATGACAATCTACAAGATGAGGTTTACAAGAAAGTAACAACTACAAAATCTAAGTAGAGGGATATCTAAACTATCTCAAGTTTATCTTCCAAGCATCATCTCCTTAAGCCAGATCCACGTGTGCATGTCACATCCTCCATGTCCTTCACCTAGGGGTTGGAAGCATACCCCACAACAAAAGACAAAGATGGAAATTATCAGCATAAAAGGCAACATGTACATACTAATTGGGGATTGAAAAAATTAGGAAAAGGGACATCAAATATACCAAGGATTCCCATAGAAGAGAAAAAGTACTATCTAAGTGGATATCAAAAGAGAATATTAATGTCAATAAAATGATGATCAAGAATAAGATAGTTCTTGCCTTTAAATAATGTCACAATAATAACATAAGCAGTGCATGTAAACAACATAGACTAAGGTCATATCGAAGTAGGGATCAGACACCATAGGATCTTAGCCTAAAAGTATTGGGTGGAAAAAGCGCACCCTGGGAGGAAATAACACATCCTATATACATGACCAGTGGAAAAGCACACTCGGGGCATGAAAAGCACTTACTCATGTACTATTAATAGAACAAAATTTGTCTAAGCTATGCAATCAATAGAGAAATACAAGTTAAAGTTTAGTCAAACTGAAACAACACGATGAGAGCATCCAACAGTTATAATATGAGGTTAGAGGACTCATGAAAAATTATCCAATCATGTCCACAAATAAGGTACATCAATAGATCATAAAAGTCCACCACAAGAAGGTTTGGATATCAAATACTCAAATTAGGATTTCCAAAAGGAATAAAATGAACAAGTTATATATAAGAGTCCAGTAAGAATATCCAACAAAGTAAGATGATAAAAAAATCATAATTAACATAGAATCTTTCTCATGAAATAAATTCTCAGAAAAGAGAGAAATTGTGTAGGATAATTTGTGCATAGGACTAAGAGAGAGAGGGAATATAAGTGATTTCTCAATATGATGAATAGGGATGAAACATATCTCACATGAAGTCTACATATGTCCAAGGTCAAAACTCTAATTCCATCTTAGTCCATAAGCAACCTATTAAAGGCATATATTTGATTATGGTTACATTTACATTAATTACATGAACCCTAAAGATTTCCAATTTATCACTAGTGAATTTGGTTATCAAAAGCACACCATCTTGTAACTTATATTTTTTGAATTCATATCATGTTTTATTTTAGTTTTCTGACTTATAAATTATTTGATAAATTTTTTAGAAATTCAAACCAAGCTATCTCTATTATAGGCTTATTGAGAAGCATAGAGAAAAAATGGTGTTCATATGAATTTCATGGATTTAAGATATGAAAGTGATAGTAGAAAAAGGAAAGCATATGACTCCATACTAAGGGAAGTGTTTTTTTTGTTTTATAGGAACGTTGGATTCTAGAACAATATATTATCATGATAGAAAACAAATATAGTAGTTCAATTCTAGTGTGAGGACTCATAAGGTGAGGCATTGATATTTCTATAACTATTATGGTACATTAATTATCAACTATGAGTCTTTACTTACTCTTTTTTGGTTCTAGATGAGATGAAAAATTAGGTTCATTATGAAATGCTTTGGTGAATACTATTTGTTGGTGATATTGTGTTGATCATCTAAATGAATCACAAAGTTGATAACAAACTATATATATGAAAAAAAATCCTTGGAATCTAAAGGTATAAACAACAATAGAATCAAAATAGATTATGTACATTGAATTTTAGACCAATCTACAAGTGTATAAGGAGGTGAAGCTGAGTTGAACGGAATAGGCGTACTAAAATGAGATGCACTCTGCTATTTTGGTCTCACTATTCATATGGTAGGTGAAGTATGCTAGGATGTATGTCAAAATGATCAAGGAGTATCTCTCATAAGATCAAGGAGTAGGGTTTGGAGACTACAATACATCATTTTCACCACCTTTTTAATTTACACTAATTGGCATACACATCATTTAAATGCAAAATTGATATAACATATCATTACATAGGATCATGTTTTCATTGAAAAAAAAATATACATATTTAATAGTAAAAATGACAACTACATAGAGTTTCTAATTCAATACTTTTATCATCAAACATGATTACAATATTAAATATTTGAGCACATCTTCATAATCCAAACACAAATTAATTTGATACAATACATAAATCATTTCAAAAAGTAAGTCAAATTTAGAACATAGATCTTTTTCTAGGTGAGGAGAGATATGGTTTGGTTAATGAGGAGAGGGATAAAATTGGGTATAAAGAGTTTATTATAATAAAGGAAGATTAGTGGGGAGTTGTTTCCAAGTGGTTTACGTGGATGGTAAATTTGTCAGGATTTGAATTAGGAAAAATACATAAAAGGATGACAAAACATGAGAAAGTGGGGAGAGAGAAGAGATATTGTGGGTTGTGATTTGGGGTGACCAAAGAATTTTGTTTTAGTGGAAGAGTGTTCATTGGGTTGAAAAGAAGATAGATAAATATGGGAAATGGAGAGAACAAGAGAAAAATTGTGGGAGGGAAAGAGAGAAAGCCAAGGAGAACACAAGGTATTGGAATTCTTTGCTTCTTATTGGATGTATTTTTATGTAAAATAATGGCAAGATTGTAAGTTAACTTATTTACTCTTTTATGGCACTACATATATTTATTGTTTAAAGAAAAATGTAGAGAGATTTTATGTGATTATAATTACCAACTAGATTAGAAATTTCATGCCAATTCATATGTAAATAATATTAAATAAGTAGGAAAATACTACATCGCTTGTATAATTACATTTTTTCCAATTGATGGGAGATAAAGATCCTCTAGTTCTCTAGTAGTATTAGCCATGTGTTAGGTACGGAGGTGTGAAAAGGAGAGATAGCATAGAGTTGAAGGAGCATAAGTACTATAAGTTTGCGTAATAGAGGGAAGCATGCATTACGTATATGTACACACAAACCCCTAGAGAAATACTAATGCAAACTCGCACACACATAAATGGAGAGAGAGGAGAGGGAGAGAGAGTCTCCTCAACTTTCAACAAGCATGAACCATAAAATTCCTATTCATTTATAGAGAACTACTTGACCCTCTAGATACCTTTTTTTTAAAGGATGGTTAAAATGGTAGTAGATTGGTCATCTTCTTTGTGAAAAAGGAAAGAAAACAAAACACGATTCACCAAAACAATCAACTCCAAATGGATACTACCAAAAGCCCATGCCTTCAAGGGTGTATTTGGATACACATCTATATACTATCTCACTATTTCTTATATAGAGGTTGGGCATTTAGATAAAAGTAGCATACAACATTCTCATTTATAAAGAAATAAAACCAAGTTCTGCACCATAATGCATAATACCTAATACTATCATTAGTTTAGTATTGATTATACCATGATATGATCTAAATATATAACTGGTGTAACTTACATAATAATTATTATTATAAATAAAATGTATCATATACATATTACACTCCTCTATGGTGTACTACTATACAATACATATTTTGTATCCAGTTTCCTTTACGGGTTAGGGGCTAATTCATAATTTGTAACTCCCTAATAGTCAATAAAGAAAGAGCTTAGATTGCATATATTTTAATGTTAAGTGTTACTCTTTTTGTGTAATATGTAAGTATATTTTTTGTATGTTTTCTGAATCAATGTGTACCATGAAAATAGACATGTTAAGAGACATTGACCTAGTCAAGCCATAAAAGCAGTTGCAATTGTAGAATCTTAATGTCTAATTCTTTATGTATGTCATGTGCATTGTTCATATAATTTCTTTTTGTGATTATTTGTATTTATATGTACTATGTAAAAATATATTCTATGAGATACAAAAAAAATTAGAAAAATAAATGTTAGTGGGCATGGATGTATAAGGTATATATTTTCTCATTGTAAGAAAATATAAATAACTACACATATGATATGAAACAACAAAATAGACACACTCTTAATTGCAAATGCCACATTTTTTGGCCATTGAACAAGAAACATTTTTTATCCACTAAAAAGAAAAATTAAGATATGCAGAATGGATACAAATGAAATTACACTAAATGTAGAACAATGATACACAAAAATATGATCAATAGTGCACATCCTATTTTGACATTTTATGTTCCATCGTTGGCTTGTTAAAATAATAATATAGAATCACACATTTGGCCTTCTAGCTCCTAGTAGAATGGTCATCCTCATACAACACAAACTCTCAACATTGATGGTGTCTTGCGTGTAAGGAAACTTCTTTATATTTTGGAAAGGAAAAACATCAAGATTAGTATCATGACCTTTTGTATTGTGGGTGCAAATGAATAAGACCTATATATTCCACATTTCAAACTTATAATGAAAATGATTTAGGGAAGCATATATAAAACCCTTTTTGAGTCTTAGAAAAACAAATAAAAGCTTTTAGGTGTGCCTCACTTGTTCTCCTGTCATGATTCAGTCACAAGTGTAGATTCTTGAATGTCTACCTAAGAACACACCAAACAATGTAGTATTTTTGGTTGTGAATCCATAGAGGGTAGTTATAGAGAACCTCATCTTAGGTTATTTAAGACAAAGAAAACTATCGAGGGGAGGTAGAAATAAAGTTCCATGGAAACATAGAGATTAAGGGTGAAGGTAATTGAAGGATTCTGATAGAACTTATGGATAATCGTGTGACAAAAGACACACCATTGCTACAACAACTGGTCTACCTTTTATCCATTATAGGGCCATATTTCAGAGTTTATATATATTCCAAAGAAAGAAATGTAGCTTCCTATCTTCCATCATGTGATGTAGGAAGATACTAGGTCTGATACCTACTTCTTATACTGGAATCATTATTTATAGATTAAGGCACTAAGGGTTTATGTGAAAACTACCTACTTCTACAAAACATGTACAATGAATGTGGATATACACTCAACACCACCTTTTGGTGTGTCCTTCCTACTCAAGTTGGTAGTTAGTGGTATTCTTTTATTAAGAATTACATTAATTAACACAAAGTTGACAACTAAAACAAGAAGGATATTAGGTGATGTGTGAATAAACTTCGATGAGATTAAATCATTATTATATTAAACTCAACGGAATGAAGTAGAAAGAGTTCTATAATATTAATATTTGGTCTGATCCTCCTCAAGTTGGTAGTTAGTGGTATTGCGTTGAGAGTCACATAACAGACACATAATTGAACAACCCAAAATAATAAGGAAAATTGGTGAATGATGAATATCATTTGATGAGACTCAATCTTTATTATATTAAAAATGAATGAATAAAGCAAGAAGAGATATGTAATACTAATATGGATGTATACATGAAAGGGGATAGTCTTAAGAATTTCAAGGGAAGGAAAGTGAAAAGACGAAGGTGGAATGAGTGGGCTATCTCATAGAACGTTGGTTCTTTGGATGAGAACAATCAGGTTCTCATTTATGGGAATAAAAGATCTTGGCATCCAAGAAAAGTTTCTATAAGATACAATATTTGGTCTGATGGGCACTATGACCAATTGGCAACATCCTAGAGGTAACACATTTCCACAAAATTGTTGTTGGGTGATACTCTATATTTGTGGAGGTGATTGGAACAATGGTATTTATGAGCTATAATAATGTACTTATCATGATGAAGAGGTAGATGTCATGGCTCTCGTTAGTTCATAAATATGGTCCCTGTGGCATGTATTCTTATTTTAAGTCTCAATGTTGCAAAGGTCAATGAATCATGTTTCATGCTTGAACTAGTGGCTCATATGTATTTTTTTGCTTTGGGTGGCCTTAAGGATGTCATATATGGAACCTATGTGTGGTACAATCAGAAAGCATATTTCAAGACCGTACGCACACAACAATCACCACAAGTGATAAATAAAATGCAATCATAATGGTCCCCTAGAACAATCATGAAAGCTAATGGAATGGTTGACATCATATAGGGTGATGCTCCACATGCATATACTTGAGATGGTGAAACCTAAAAAGAAAAAAATCTTTATAAGCATCATAGGAAAATTATACACATTAATGATTGCTTCACACTTGTTCAAGCATATCATATTTGGATATCATATATGAAATCTAAATTAAGATGGTACATCACATGTAACAATAAACCCTATATTAGATTCAAGGGAAATATATACATTTTACATATCAGTTAGAAACAAAAGGCATGACATGAAAGATATTAAAAAAATAGAAACAATCATCAACCAAAAGAACCAAGAACCACTCCGCAAAATAGGGTTTGGACATAATAATGTATCACACACCAAATAAAACTACTTTAAGGAAACTCTTAGGATTTAACCATATATGTAACATATCATATAATATATATTAATGTGAATTACTCATGACATTCCTATTAAGTCACTTATGAAATTTATTGAATTTCATCATAAAAGAATTTGCATATCAATTTAAATGCTTAATTCATTGTCTTGTAATTGGGAGTAAAGTAATACAAAACATTAAAAGTATATTTGTTAACACTTGGGTTTTTCATGAGTGTTAACACAAAAAATAGAAATCTCCCAAGAAACCTAGATATGGATCCAATTTAATACTCCTATATCTGGTTAGAGTTATGATAAGTTGATATGGCATGGTAGATATGGACCATCTAGACTTCTCTTAGTTTCAATCAGAAGTTGATGTTGATTTTCTAAACATATGATCTCTGCCTGGGGATCCACAATGGTTTTTTGATAGAGCACATGCATTTTACCTTTCCACAAGAAACCATACCAAAAAATCATGCATTATTTGTGTCACAACATCAAAGGGTGACATTTTTTGTGTTCATCTCTAGTTCCTGCATGGTCATGGATCTTAGTGTTATGTGATGGAGGGTTCAAGGTGACATGTGGCATGTCATAGTCATCAAAGTTGATACTAAAGTTACCTTCTAATTGTCATTCATGGAACCATACATATATCACGAGCAACTATCACGAATTTTGGTATTTCACACACCATATAACATTGTTGGTGATGAATTTAAACTTCCACATTATGTTAAAAGTTTATTGTAATATCCAAGACAACACTTATAATAACCCAAAGTTTCTACTCTTCTCTCTTTCTCTTTCTAGTTTTCTTATACTTCTTTATATCTTTGAGGGAACTATGAGAAAACCAAGTTTCCATTATCGCATAATATATATATATATATATATATATATATATATGGAGTTCATTATATGGATGCGCGGGTGCTACCTACTCCACATTTGGTTACCTTTTTTGGAATTTCTTACTTTACACATGTAGAGGGTTACTTTACCTTGCAAACTATTCCTCATGCATAAACATCTACATTTGTAACAGCTATAACAAATATACAATTACATATTTATTCCAGACATTTTGTTGTGTATTCTGCCTGATTTTATTTTTTTAAATGAATAGTTACTTTTTGGTGAACATAGTTATTTTTTGTCCAGTGAGTTAATTTTCTGACCAAATAGTTACTTTTTGGGTACTTTGTATCGAATTCCAGGTTAACCACATAGGTATTAAAGATAAGCCCATATATATATAGATATATACATATAAATACACACACACACACACACACACACACACACATATATATATATATATATATATATATATATATATATATATATATATATATATAGAGTCAGGCTAGAATACACTCGAGTGTATCTAGAGCGGAATACAATCAAGTAGTTTTTCATGATGCAATATTTTTTTAAATCTAATCCATTGATCTTATTAAACATCTCGTGAAAAACTCACACGTAAAATTTGAGCACATTTGGATATGTATAGCTCATGTTATGAAGACCGCAAAAATTATGCATTTCAAATTAGTTTCGCACGTCGATTTTGTTGCCCTTGGATGAGTGACTTACACTCATCCAAATGGGCTCAAAATTTGAATGTAGCCTAGTTATAGTATGATGGTAAAGATCAATGGTTTACATATTGCAAAAAATAGTCTTGATATGCAAACACACTTGAGTGTATTCGTGCGATCTGTACACTCGAGTGTATTCTAGCATGACTCTCTCTCTCTCTCTCTCTCTATATATATATATATATATGTGTGTGTGTGGGGGGACGAGATAGGTTACTAATTTTTACTCCCTATTTGGCTTAGGTCAAGATTCTCTCATACATCAAGGTGTCCTTCTACCCTGAATCTCATAGAGAGATACAATTGCATGAGTCCTAGTGCATGGTAGAATCTTCTATTCCACGAGCACGATTCTATGATATTGGATGATATTAATACAAAGACCTAGGTCTAAGACTTAATCTTGATATTCCGAACCACTACCAAGTCCCTAGATTTTTGGTAATATTTATAGAAATGTCCCTATAAACCTATATTGAGTTGTCACTTTTTGTGTAACCCTTTGGGCACCTTATTACAAAAAATGGAATCTTATAGTTTATAAAACAATTCATAAGAAATGAGTAGTGTTCATGAACAAATCATTTGTTATCAAACTCATATCTTAAGTAGTACATGACTAAACCACAAATAACCAATGTTAAGATGTTGCATAATCAACTTGTATTAGGTATCCCTATTGGACTAGAGGCATAAAAAAGTCATCCTCGTGACATTCAATCTAAGTTTTTCCATGTAGATAGAAAAATACAATATCAATATTCCAAATTATATGACATGAGCACGCCCATGAATTTCTCTTGTTACACTTAGCATGAGGACTAGGATTCTTCTCCATATATGTAGAATGGAGAAAGGCAATTTGTAGTAATCACAATATACACCCTAATTCACATCACACTATGATACTACCTTTATGGAAATATTCTTCAAGATTGTTCCAAGTAATGTTAGAGTGTGTGAACATCATTTGACCATTACAGTGACTTCACTTTGAATAACCACAACTTCTTTTTGTATGGACTTCATTACGATGGTAGGTTAATATGGAACACTTGTTCTCCAGAATGTACTCATGAGGTTCGCTTTGTATCAAATACCTACAACTCTTGTGATGTGGTCATCATTCCCATGCATACTAGTATCACATGTATAGTTGTTGTGCAATCCAAAATAATACCTGACTAGGGATTCAAGATTTTTGTTCTTAGCATCGATTGGAATCTTATATTTAAGTTTCATACTCAAAGTCCCATGGATCTGGAACAATAATTCTAAGGACATTTATCACGTTTCTTGATATCATATGGTCAAATAATCTTAAATAAAAAACCTTAATTAATCTAGCCAAAATAAAAAGAATCCATATTCATTTATCTAATGATTATTTTATAGGTATCCTATTCTACTACTTGTCTTATCTCAACCCTTAGTTTTGAAAACAAAATTATAGTATCCATTTATTGGCAAAACAATCTAACAACATGGTTGGAAACATAATTCAATGTTAAATGTTCCATAACAAATACGTATGATCACAATCTGATATTCAGTTCCTAAATTATTACATATTATTGATAATAATTTAAAAGAGTCATGAGGCACTTATATTCCTTCATTTAGTAATTAAGATATAAAATATCATTATGGCGTAAGCTATCATGGTTTTATAACTACAAGGAAATGACAATGACTTTAGTAATGAAAAATGAATTGCATCCTGAAAAATATGCCAATCTTATATATATCTTGTTTAGAGTTGAATATCTCTTAACTAGAAAGTAAAGTATCTTTTCCTATGGTATTTATTTATTGAGTACACATCTCCTCATCTATATTGTTATACATGTTTTCCCCAAATTTAAATCATGCATGATTGTGTAAAATATGTTTTTTCTATGCCCCATTCTTAGGTGATATTCTTGCTTACAATGCATTATATATACTCTTAACACATTGATAATCACATTTGTACTTGAATTGAATTTTGCAATATATATTGTAATGGAGAACACTACCTTAGTAGAATCTATGCACCTTGGCCAACTAATATTTGGGGGTGGTAGAAATTTGGCATATCTTTATGAACCTATCTAAAAAAACAATTGTATGTACAAAACTTAAGGTGAAAATAATTATTATCATGTGATATTGTCTACAACTTATGTTATATTTTTTATGATTGGATGTCTTATCTATATTCTTAGAAAGATTTTCTTTTTAACTATTATTTCTAAATTGATGGTATTATATTTCCATCTTTGAGTACATGTAGTCAGGCCACACTTTATTGAAACCTTAAGAACTTTTGAAGCATGTCAAATTTATGTTTACTTGTACTTTTGTGCCTCACAATTCTCTTGGTGAGTGACTACAGATGAAGAAGAAAAATGAGGAGTCTAAT
Source organism: Alisma plantago-aquatica (assembly GCA_963693085.1). Lineage (NCBI taxonomy): Eukaryota > Viridiplantae > Streptophyta > Magnoliopsida > Alismatales > Alismataceae > Alisma > Alisma plantago-aquatica. The sequence goes on along the minus strand of OY856413.1, from coordinate 702,455,353 downwards.
CCTATTCCATGCAAGAGTTGTAAAATGAAGAAGTATGATCCTTTGAACTAATTGATGTATCAAATTCCTATGGAATACCTTTTTTTTCTCTAAATCATGGTATGCAATAAAGATTATTTCTCTGGATTCTAACTAAATATGTCACGTGTAAATTTGGTTTTTTGACATTAATTTCTTACACGATGGTATCCCAGAGAAACAACAAACAATCGTGTATGTCCCCTTGAAGAAATATTTCTTCAAAGTTCTTGAGATGGATTGTCTCAAGTAGAATTAAACCTAGTATGCATTGACGTCCTCATATTTAGTATGTATAATCCTTATTTTCTTTAAATCAAGCTATTATATAAGTTGTTTATTGTCTTATCCCAAAATAGAATCATGTGTTCAATGATAACTAACATCTTAGTTGAGTGTATATTTTTTTTATCAAATTAATCACTTCTTGATAATTTTAGATAGCTAATGTGACCTAGAATAATTCACAAGTACAATATTGTCTAATGGGACAACACATTGAACAACTGAACATGGCATTATCTAGAAAATATATCACAAACAAGTTTATTCCTAAATTTTGGATCTTAAGAAGACATGCGTACAATACAACATAACACTAGATATGTTGTGTGCACCCTAAAAATAATTGTATTCCAAATGTGGTACTAGTGCAATCTCATGCATTTTGATGATCTTAGACTTATTGTAGTTGGCCAATGTCAAGTGATTCGTCTCTTATTGAGAACATATTGCTTATATACATGCAATATCTATCACTATTTGGACCGTTGGGCTACTTTGTTGATGGGATTTGGGACTTGTATGTATTCAAATGGAATACAACACTTCTTGGCAATATGATATTACTTCTAATAGGCTTTGTCTGATAATTCAATTAGACTTTTGAATGTATTTATTAGATCATGGAATCCTAATATGCTGGGATTAAAATTCTTGTTAGTCTTCTCTATATGAATATAAAAAGTTTCCTTGATTTGGTATATGTATATTGGTTTTATTAATTAGGATTATTAATATAATATTTCTTTACATAGTTATTTTATGGGGAGTTATCATAATATTTTGTTCAACTTCTTTATATGTTCATTACAACTAGAATACATGAAGTTCTCCATGTATGTATGGTCTACTTTTCCACAAAAGTGCGAGTAAAACTCCTTGACATTCATTTTTATGGATTTTCAATACGATATTACTAGAACATAACACATTTCTATTGACATACATATATGGTCATGTTGATTGAAATTGGCATATGTAGAAAGTCTTTAAGTACTTTTAGGGTTAATTCATCTTGACCACAGAAGAGTTTAAGTCCAACTTAGTCTCCTTATCATACTTATGTATAAAATTAGATTTTAGCAACTGAACCTCTTTTATAAACTGGTATGCTCATTATTCTAAATTTGTAGGATTGTCCTTTTAATACATATATTGTCATTATTTGATCTACTTTTTGCTATTTTATCTTTATATAAAGTTTATATGATACATGACTTATAGATATATTATCTTAGTTGACAAGAAACCATAAATTCACCCATACTGTGCAAAATGTAGTTAGATAAAAAAATCTAGAAAGTATGAGCAAACATGAAAAACACTAGTTTGATACCCCATGATTTGAAAAACTATCATGTAGCAACACTCAAACCTAATTATACACTATGGTTAAACGGTACAAATTGTCAGTTTAAATTTTATATGATACACTAAATATATTTCTGTTTCTAATTAAAACATGATTATATTCACTTAAAGCCTCTTTAATATAGTAGTTTAACTTGACTTGAGTACAAAATCAAGGATCATCTACTCATTTTGTATTTACACACTATTCAATATCAAATATTTACATTTAACAGATGAATAATGGAATTTATCTCTTTCAAATATACTAGAGTTGATTGAGCTAGTTATGATAATATCATGGGTTAACAAGTTCAATCTCAATCCTCACATTAGTCCCAAAAAGGAACTATGGGTAAAAGGATTAAGATCTCTCGTTCCTAAGTAGATAGAACACATAAGTATACAAATGCACTAAATAACAAAGTTTCTATTAATAAAACAAGTGTCACGTACATAGGGGCCTGAGGCAAGGAGTACTACAAAAAGAACTTTATACATGAGAAACTACTTTACATAAGAAGTAAGGCCTAAACTAAGAGTCCCATTTACTTTAGCATCCCCATGAAGATCTAATTTTATTGATCTATGATACCAAGTTGCATGAGAATCATCATAAATAGAAGTACCTAAAAGAAGTTTTGAAATTGATACACGTTAACACAATATAATAAAACATTGTGGTGAGTACTTTACAATATTCCTATACCTCTTCAATAATAATACTTAGCAATAAGACCAAAGTAGAACTTGGCAGTAATATGTATATGAAATTTATATAAACATAATACAATTTTTTTCATGAGTTTCCATTATATGTAAAGTAGATAAACCACATGCAATTCTCTAAAAGAGATTTAGTGCACATATGTGCTATTCCACTAAAGATATTTAGTACTTTCAGAAATACACCATTCTACCAAAGAGATTTAGTGCTCAAATTTACATTCTGCCAAAGTGATTTAGTACTTTCAAAAATTTACTATTCTACCAAAGAGATTTAGTACTATCATATAATAGAACATATATGTTGTGTTTCATGTGTTCAAAACTATATATATGTAAAACCAAGTAAGATGACATACATGAATAACCATTTCATCCAATTCATCCAATGGAATATACCAAGTATTTTGTACACATATAATACAACCATACTATACAGTAGGCCAAGAAGAGGTGGTGTACCTCCTATTAACAAGTAGGGAGTACAAAGATGCTCCTCACTAGTACCTTGGTAATCCTAAAATTATAAGGTATTTGATGCTAATTAGATATGTTGTCAAGGTCATAGCTTAATTATAAACGAGTAAATGTGGTTCTTTTCTTAGTAGGTTCATGAGTATAGAGTATGGGTCATAGAGTACGAAGTTCAATCCATCATTAGAAAGATCATATCAAAATAGGATTTCTAGGTGATTTTGGTGGTCTTTAGATCATGCTGGTATTTATAACAATTTTGGAAAAACAAAATAGGGGAATATGATTGATAAAATGATTTCGTGATATCTGAGTGATATTTATGGGAGAACATTAAGTAGTATAGTCGTGGATTTTTATGAATTTTCTATGTATGTATGATTTTTGGATAATTAAACAAGGTACAACCATTATTAGTGGATTTAGGAGTGACCAAGGCAAGTTTCATGATCCTCATAATATTCATATCAAAATAGTATGGACAGAGGAAGAAGAAGGTGGGATGAAGAGGGGTTTGTAGGTCCCTTTTCCATAGAATTTCAAAGCACACAATAACCAAAAGAGTATGGGTAGAACTTATGGAGTAGTTAAATAGGTGTGAGGGTGATCAAATGTAAAATCCACAATTTGAATTAGGTTCGTTGGAGATAGCAAGTGTTGGAGGTGGTGGTGGCTCAAATATTTGGGCAAGATGTTGGTCATGTTTGGGGTCATGTAGACTGCCGAGACATGATGGTGGTAAAGCCTTAGTTGATTTTTCATAGTATAGGGCCAACTGGTTGTGTTTGTGGGGTGGTCTACAGTCACCTCCCTTGGCAACTATTAGGAGGTCGGAGATGAGGGGAAACTGTATGATTAGGGCACTCCATTAAGGGTGAGTTCATGGGGTGGATGGTGAGATTGACTTGTGGATCACAAACTTCTAAGCATTCTTGACATTTATATGTCAAGGGCCTAAGAGTAAAAATGATCCAAATAGCATAGTTTTGATGCATTATCATTCAAATGATTTGAAACTTAGGGGTAGACTTGTAAAAATTGTAGAGAGTGATAGCTGCATCAAAATGACATGAAATTTGAATCCAATCTTCATAATAGCAAACCTTAGATGTTACCATAGTTTGAAATTTTGGAATCAAACCATTTAATGATTAAAAATATCATTATTTGATACTAGGGTTTTGGAATTCAAATACTATAAAAGAAAGTAAGGAAAATATATAGAAACAAAGTTCACCTTATCACATTCTACTCATCTTAAAAGAAAATTTTGTCCTAAAAATTAAACTTGTTGATATAGGTGAAGGAGTTACTGCTCCATATTTGGCTACAATTCCAAAGAAGCATCCTATACACCATGATTATTCCATTGCACCTTGACCATATGAATCAATTTGTTCCTGAGCTTTTTGACTTTAGAATCAAGAATCTTCATACGCTATTCTTGATAAGATACATTATCCCATAGTTTCAGTGGTTCATGACTCAATACATGACTATCATCCTTCACGTGATTCTTCAGATTGGATACATGAATGGCATTGTGCATCATACTATACTGCAAAGGTAGAGCAAGACAATAAGCACATTCACCCATGCTCTAAAACCTCAAAGGGCCCCACACTTTTTGTGCTACATTTCCCTTTATTTTTGTCTATAGAATGGATGGGTGTTATATTTGAAAGCATAATCACCTACTTTGAACTTATTATTAGACATATGTCCATCTGCACGTGATTTCTAACAATCTTGGGCCCATTTCAACCTTTGTCATATCAAAGCTACTTTATTAACATATAATTGTATTTCTTTAGACTTCAACATCCTCCTCTCTCTCTCTACATGGCCTACCATAAAGAGCCTCATATGGGGGCATATCAATACTTGAGTGATGGCTATTATTATATACAAACCCTAATAATGGTAGGTAGTAATCCCAAGAACCTCCCCAATGTAGGATTCATCCTCTAAAATATCCTCAAGAATTTGGATAGTACACTCTAACTGACCATTACTTTGGAGATGAAAGGTTGTACTAAAATTAAACTGTGTACTAAATTCACTATGTACTTGGTTCTGTAGGTGTAATGTGAACTTTGAGTCCTGATAAAAAACAATAGAAATTGATCACTATGCAGTCGTACAATCTCCCTTATAAACAACTTAGCTAAGATAGGAAATTTGGTCGTAGTCTGCATGGGTAACAAATGTGCAAACTTGGTGAAACAATCTACTATGACCCATGATGCATCATATCCCTTCCTAGTCTTGGGTATACCCACCAAGAACTTCATGGTTATGTTCTCCCATTTCCATTCATAGATTGTAGTAAACCATTTGGTCTTTGATGTTCAGCCTTAATCTACTGACATGTGAGGCGCTTCAAAATAAAATATACTATATTATTTTTCATACCTCTCCACAAAAAGTGCCTTTGTAGGTACTTATACATATATATGGATACAAGATTTATTAAATACTCATACCCATGTAATTCCTATAGAATCTTCTTCATAGTCTTTGAAGTTTTGGGTACCCACATCTGATATTTGTACCTTAACCCACCATCCATACCGACTGATAAATGTGTCTGGGACTTAGGTAATAGAGTTATCATCTCTTCCATTCTAAGGATATTCTACTGGGACGCCATAGGTTTTGGAAAGAAGTTTAGGAATGGTATTTACATTTTATGGAATAATTATGACATATTCTTCTTGAGATGACCCAAAAGTTGAAGCTTTTAGATTCACTAGTTCAAAAGTAAGGATAGACACACATATGGATTTATTACAACTAAGAGCATCAAATACATTATTTTCCTTTCCCAAGTGATAAGAAATAGTGAAATCATAGTTTTTAAGGTACTCTAGACATCTCCTTTATCTAATATTGGGATCCTTCTAATTCTAGAAAAGGTTTGAGACTTTATGATCTGTAAATATTTCAAGAGTAACACCATGTAGATAATATATCCAAATCTTAAGAGTAGACACAATGGCATCTAACTCCAAATCGTGGGTCGGATAATTTACCTCATTATATTTTCAATTGTCTAGAGGCATATGCAACAACATAGTGTCTTGCATTAGGACAAAACCCAAGACCATTTTAGAAGCTTAAGAATATATTAAGAGCCCATCATTTCTAGAAGGTAAGGTCAAGATATGAGTGGAAGTTAAACTAGATTTCAGTTCTTTGATCACATTTGGAGGTCCATGTAAATTTCACATCTTTCCTAGTAAGCTTGGTCATGGGTAGGGTTATTTTTCTTAAATCAAGGATAAAGTGATGGTGATAACTTTCCAAACCAAGGAAGCTACGAATTTTAGAGGCATTGGCTGCAACTTTCAATTAAGGATTATTAGGAATTTACCAAGACAACCAAAAAAATTCCATCTGGAATGAGATGGCTAAAAAACAAAACTTGATCAATCTAGAACTCACATTTGTATAGTTTAGCATACAATCTCTGGGCTATCAATACATCAGATACTTATTAAAGATGCTCACAATGCTGATCAAAAGAGTTTGAATATATGATAATGTAATCAATTAAAACCACAACAAATTTACCTAGGAATGGTTTGAAGACAATATTCATCAAGTTCATAATACTCCACTGGTAATAATCAACACAAACAACATCACAACAAATGCATAATATCCATAACTAGTTTCGAAACATGTCTTTTGAATATCATAATCCTGCACTTATAATTGATTATATCATGATATAAGGTCAATCTTGGAGAACATATTAGTAGTACACATTTGTTCAAATAATTCATCAATTCTTGGGAGGGGTATTTTTTTATGGTGGATTGATTGATCATGCAATAATCAATACATAATAACCATATTTACTTTTAACAAAGAGAACAAGTGCACCGCAAGAAGATGTGTTGGAATGGCTAAAACCCCTATCAAGTCACTTTTTTAATTGTTTCTTAAGCTTCACAAACTTACTAGGTGTCGTTCTATAAGGTACCTTTCAGACTAGAGCAGTGCCGATGCTAACTCAAATGATAATTCAATCTCACTTGTTGGAGGAAGCCTATGGAGCTCCTTAGGAATACTCCAGGTGATATTTCACCACATCAAAAATCTATAGAAGTTTCACCTTAGAATCTAAACTAATACCACCACAAGATAGGCTCTACATCCTTTGGTTATCAAGGTTTCAACTTTAAAAGAAGAAATAATAATATTTCAATTTCTTTCTTTTATCTTGATATTATCAAATGTTCAGAGTTGGGTGAAGAAATGATTGCTTTTTGGGTTCAACAATCAAGAATGTCATAGTTGGCATAAATCCAATCCATCCCAAAAATTAGATCAAAATATTCCATATCAAGGAGAATGAAATCATAATGAAGTTTATGATCAGCATAAGAAATAGACAAGATTTTAGTTTTATGAAGAGAAATATAGATTTTTCCACTGGGAGTTGTTACATCCAAGATATAACTGAGATCTTTTATCTCTTATTTGATCATAGAAGCAAGATTTTTGGATATTAAGGTATGAGTTTTCCCTAAATCAAATAAGGATACAACATGATGATCTTGGAGATATATAATTCCCACATTAGGATTTTCTATGAGATTATGATTAATGTTGGTTCATATGAAGAAATAGAAAATTCATAATATCATTATTACTTTCAATAAGATTGTTTCTAGTGACCTTAGCTTCCTCAACATAAACTACAAAGACTCAACCTCGGTAGTGTTGTGGTTGAGCCTAAGCTAGTGGAGTAGCAGGTCCAATAGATGGAGCTCTAGGATGTGTTGTTGGGGCATTTGGGTGGGCATGGAAATTTAAATTCATCAAATGTGGTGTATCATGGTTTTTGATCCTCATGTGCCCCTCCTTTTTGGAATTTAAGCAAAGATGCTTGTCATACTTGCATCTCCCTGGGTGTATACCTCCCAGTTTCTACATTAGAGTTGATCAGATAATTGCCCTTAGTGTGGCCTAACTTGGCCTCGACCTCTCTATTCGATCCTCCCTAGTAAAGTTGACCCATGTGATGGTTTCTTGCTCCTCTTCCCATGCATGGCTATTAGGCTTCTTCTTATCCTTCTCTTTTTCTTATTCGTTGGTGATGATTGCATCAGTCGGGTCTAGGTATCCCAAAATATGTGTCTTACTCAATCCTAAAGTTCTTTCCTGGGTACATGAACTATTGTTGATTTTTTCAAAGGTAGGTTGGTTGTATGGGAATAAGAAGGCTTTTAAGGTGGGATTAAGACCTTCAATGAATTGTTCAATTCTTTCATCTTCATCAAGGTGATCACATATCATTCTAGTAGTCTAGAGGCTCTACCAAAATTAGGTACATATATGGATCCTTAGGTGAGGTTGTTGAACTATTTTTGTTTTTCTTTTTTGGAAGTTGTAGGCATGAACCAGTAGTAAAAACCACCTTAAAGTTGTAACAAATCGAAACCTAGCCTCTTGACCATGATCATATGTCTTGGGGGATAGTCAACTTGGTTCTTTGGGTTTATCCAAACAAGGATAAAGATATGCACTAGTAGCTTAACTAAAATCCTAACATGTTAATGCATGAACAAATCACCCTAATGTAACCTAATGTTCTCACATTAGTCTTAGGCCAGTAATTGACACATAAAATATGTCACGTGATGAAGATTTCATAATAACTCATGCAAAATAATGTTACGTAATTCCTTTGAAGATAATATGAAAACATGGAGCATAATAGAGGAATAATTAAGATAATGGTGAAGTAATATAATAATAGGCCACAAAAAATAATTATCACATATCTCATAAAAGAAAATCACAAAAGATGAAGCAAACTTCAAATCATAATCTACATATTAAAAATAGCCTATACGCCAGTTTTCATCTAATTTGGACAACCATGAATACTTAGGTTAAGTTTAGGAGAGAGAAGATGTGTAAATTCATAAATGATAAATAACATGATAAACAACTTAGAAAGATGGAAAAAAGGCAAATTTGTATTAAACACGCTAAAGATTACTTGTGGATAAGTTTCACCAAATTTGGATAATCCTAGTGTCATTAATGCATGAGAAAAGAGAAACTAAGATTGATTAATTAATGCAACAAAAGCTTCCAAACATGAAATCTAATTGCATAATCAGAATCGACATGCCTTAAATGACCTCTGTGTAAAATTTCATGTAGTTTGGATGATGTTTGGACCCTTAATTGAAGAAAGAGAAAAAGGAAATAAAATATAATGTTTCACTTCATTTGAAATCCAATTTGTATAAAGTTTCCTTTATTTTGTTTTTCATGTGTGATTTTTCGATTTTGGTTTTATGTGCGATCTCTACCTACCGTTAGTTTTATTTCTGATGATCTCGGATCATGTCCTACCTTTAGTAGGAGACGTGTCCTCGGTGTTCTGTAGCCCTTCCTTTCCCACCACCGATCTTCCTCTATGCTCCACCTTTTTAAACGATTTTTCTCCCATCATGATCGGGAAAAGGTTCCGAGCCTTTCCATCCCCACTTCCCATATTTGCTATCACTCCTCCCAAAAACCCCCAAAAGCTTCCCTTACCTACAATTTTCGTGAAAGCTAGGACTAAGATTATATATATATATATATATATATATATATAAGTTGAATCCCTAAGAATCCTCGAGTCTCCAAGATCCTTTTTCCTTCTCCAATTTTGCTCAAACCCAATCCTAATGTCTCACCATACCCTACTTTTGACCCCAAACCCCTTGAACATTTTCTTTGTATACATGGCAAGGTGGGTCAATTAAACCCGTCTGTGCCATCTCCATACTCCTCTTAACCTGATGGCTTCTTCTTTTGCCTCTGAGATCTTCCCTAGAGCCATCTCCTGATCTCATTTTCCTGGAGGTATAAAGCTTGCTTGGCAGCATGAATTGGGCCAACCAAACTCTTGAAAAAGGCATTGGGGAGTCGCGGTGATGCTGCGAAGCTATAGGATGAGTCCACTTCTCTGATAGTAGGTGATTTATGATTTTTTACTTTTCGGTTGATTTGCTTAGTTGTTCATCATTCTTTGGGTTTCCTCCACCATTCTCATGTTTTGTTGCCTCTCTTGCTTCATTGAGTTCTCACGGAGGCAGTGTGTTTGACCCCAGGGTGAGCCAGGCTGTGGAGTTGGGATTCAAATCTAACTCCTGCTACTTGGCCTCACAGCCATGGTGCAATCACTTTGTGAGGGATGAATCCCTATTGTACTATCTCTTCTCTTCCCTTCTATTTTCCTTCTTGTTTTCATTTTTCTAAGAGTGGTATATTGGTTTTTTCACGGTCGTTTGCTTTTGTTTCAACGTTGAAGCGAATTGACAGGTTGTATGCGGGGTTGGTCGAGTTGACCCACTGTGATTGGGCCAACACGGCATGCACGCCCACTCCCTCTTTCTCTCTTTTCCTCTCCCAATGCTTTTACGGACGTAGATTTTGTTGGCGACTAGCACGTCAACAGGAGGTGCGACTCCTTCCACTTCCTTGTGGGACAAGGAGTGTGGAGTTCCAGGTAGTCTGTGTGGACTACTTCAGAGGCGGGAGGTTTCTGCCGCTCAGGAGGACAACTGTCATCCGACAGTCCGGTAGGAGAAGGATTCGTCAGTCCCGGTGCGACCAGGAGCTGCACAGACACCGTCCAAGACCGGAGTTGAAGACCGCGCATTGCGTGAGGTATTGTCACCAAGCAAGCCTTGGGACAAGGTATGATTCCACAAACCATCCTTTCCTATTATATAGACGTTGACGCGTTTCCTTGTTCCGGGTTTGGGGGAGAAAATTTTTTGTTTCCGCTGCCTTCTCTGCCTCCCCTAAAACCCAACAGTGGTATCAGAGCCACGTCAACTGTTATATATTTTAGGAATATCGATATGATCGATTTTGGGTTGTCTCCTTTATTTATTGCATACGATGCGAATAAAATTGGCTTTATGCATGTCCAATCCTAAATCCACAAATCCCAATTACATATATGATATGTATTATTAATGCACTTGATACGTGTCACCCTTAAATGAGTTTTGTGGTGGATGTATAGCGTGATTATGGCCTATAAACCCTATCTGTGTATGGTTGTGTGTGGTTTCTTGCATCTCAGTCTGCGCATCGATCTTCCTTCTCCTATTCCTGATGTAACTCGAAATAATTCGAGATTATTTCCTACCTTTGCTCCCCTCGAATGTAACTCGGGGTTTCCCTTTTAAGCAATGTAGAATTAGGATAGATTTTATTTCCTGTTATGTCGAAGAAGGCAGACATCCAGACGACAACTGAGACGAACAATTCAAGGCGTGAACCGATCGGTTGACATTCCAAACGATCAGTTCAAGGAGTGAACCGATCGGTTGATGACCGGTTCAAGGATCAACACGAGTGGGTGGCGGCCATGAAGAGATGCACGACGACCAGGCGAACCGATCGGTTGGAGGAGCCAACCGATCGGCTGGTGGCACCTAGACGACCGGGCCAGAACGAGCAAGTCAATCATGTAATGAGTTGATCTACTCTAAAGGCAAAGCACAGATGTTCATCTTGTACATGTTTTATGTGATGTAGACCTAGATGACCATGATTCCTCTTGGCTCGAGGAATCACATTAGGATGGCCATAATCATCACTTTTTATCATTTGTGCATGTTTTCTGTGGGATATATCATGTATATGATACGTACTATGTATTGTGGTGATTGGATATGTATATGTATATAAAAACCAAATCCCTCATTAAAATATTAAGTTTTAGATGCCTTCCAAATGTGACACATGTGAAAAGCTTGATCGACCAAGTGTGGGCACGCCCAAGTGTGGTGCACAGTCTATCTCGTGGAAGCGTGAAGGATGAATGTGTGGGTCTGCCCAAGCAGGGTGCATATTCATCGTGTTTGCTTTGGGTCAGACTTAACAAGGTGACCTAGATAGGATCTAGAACCTTGAGGCATGGAGATGATCATGGCAAGGAGTTGCATATGACATCTTATCAAGAGTTGCATATGATGCAATTGGCAAGAGTTGCCTACCTGAGAGATCTAAGTTGTGGGCGATCAGCCAAAGCTGACTCATGACTTAGAGGATTTCAGGATCTTGCCCACTAGAAGGTTGTACGCTGCAATCTTCCGAATTGATGGTGAGGGCTATCAATTTGAAGTAAAATAGTGGGAGTGATAATTAATTAAAGGCCTAATTATATCATCAAAATTTTCAAATCAATCAAATAAGTCAAAAATGAGTTTTTGGACTAAAATTGCATATTTTTCTTTTTGTAGTACTAATGGCAACAAACAACAACAACTTTTCTTTGCGATCGGTCCTTGACAAGGACAAGCTAAATGGGACAAACTTCTACGACTGGTATTGGACATTGAGAATTGTTCTCACTCAAGAGCGAAAGCTCTATGTCCTAGATACTCCAATTCCAGAGGAACCCGCTCCTAATGCACCAAAGGCAGAAAGGGATGCTTACAAGAAGCATGCTGATGATGCCATTGATGCAAAGTGCTTGATGTTATATTCTATGAACCATGAGTTGCAGAGACAGCATGAGAACATGGGTGTCATAGAGATGATTCAACATCTCAGGAACATGTATGAAGATCAGGCACGGCAAGAGAGATATAATGTTTCTAGGGCACTGTTCAAGTGCGTCATGACAGAAGGAGATCCAGTTGGTCCTCACACACTCAAGATGATTGGGTATGTGGAGAACCTGCAGAGACTGGGATTTCCATTGAGCCAAGAGTTGGCTACTGACGTGATACTGCAATCGTTTCCAGAATCATACAGTCAGTTTGTGATGAACTACAACATGAACAACTTTGATAGGCCACTGTCAGAGTTGTTGGGCATGTTGAGGACAGCCAAGATACAGATGAAGAAGGACAAGCCTAAGCCTGTGATGGTGATCACAAGCAAGAAAGGCAAGTCCAAGCGCAAGGGCAAGGGCAAATCTAAGAAAGGTTCTGATGCTAGCCAGGAGTCCAAGCCATCTTCAACTCTCAAGGCCAAGGGAGGCGTGACCAAGAAAGGAAATTGCCACCATTGTCAAAAGCCAGGACATTAGAAAAGGAATTGTCCTCTCTATCTAGAAGAACAAAAGAAGAAGGAGGCGACTGAAGTCTCTACTTAAAGGTGTCATGAAAGTAAACTTGTAACACTTTTTGAGGTATATGATACCAAGATGTAAAGTGTAAAGCACTCATAATTGGGGCAAGTGTTTCCGCCATATATAGGAGTACTTTAGTTTATTTTCAACCTATAAGGCATGTAATACAGTTATGTACTGCTATTTCATATTTGCCAATAGATAGAAACACTTTATTTTTGCATATTGTATGACAATGACGACAATTAATAAAGTTGAGTTTTCAACCTTAAAGATATGATCTTTGTGGCAATGCCTTATTTATCTTGTGGTATTTGATATGCATGAGATAAAATGATACTTAAAGGTTATAGATAACTCAAAAAATCAAATTAGCATCAATCATGAGAAATTCATTTCTAGTTTCCATATGATGGATAAATCTAGACTCTTTTGGTTAGAGAACCATTAAGAGACATGAATATCTTGGACATGATTCATCAATCTTCACTAAAGGTAGTGGGAGAATGATTATCCTATTAGGTATGATACATGTGATGTATTTACATACCTATTGGAATAGATTCTAATACTTCTAATGGTGTTTAGAGAAATACCAATATGAATATCTTGAAGTGTTCAAGATTATCATAAATGAAGTATAAATTTGGTAAAGTGTTAATTCTTGATGAGATCAATGAATGAAATACTTGGACCAAATGTTTGAGATCCTTGTGAGTGATTATGATAGTGTATCATAGTGAACTCATGATTAAGGCATGGTGATGTCTAAATCAAGAAGGAATCATACTCTAAGTAGTTAGAGAATGATTATCGAATAACTGAATTCTTCTTAATAAAAGAATACCCCACACTAATAAAAGGAATTAAGAATCACAAGAGTTGTGAGTTCTTATATACTTAACAGATACACCTCAATTATCTATGTGATGAGTTGTTCATGTGATGAGTCAACTATCTAGATGAATATGAGGAACCGAATTTTGAGATATGGTTTATGACCACTACATCCTAAATGACATCCATGTCAACCATAAGGTATGACCTTGATGGTAGCACCCATTGGATAAAATCCATAAGTGCAAATGAATCTTAAGTGTTAAGATACATGGATAACATTTTGAGAAGGATGATGCTTGTTGATTGCAACTTAATGACTAAGGCATTTGGCATATGGATACTAAAACCACATTCCTATGAGGAATAAAACAAGGATGTGTACATGACACAACCTATAAGGTTTATGAATCCACTAATGCAAATGAAGTCTATAAGTTACAATGGAATAATCAATGTGATTGATTGAGTACAAGCAACTCAGAATTGGATCTTTACTTTGATGATATGGTCAAAGAGTTTGACTGATATGTCAAAGATAAAGAAGATATCTGTGATTTAGTGGGAGCGTATTCACATTTCACATGTTGATGTGAAATGGAAATGTTCTAGAATGGAAATCCAAAAGGTGGAAATTATCTTTAAGGAAGATAGAGATGTTTCCTATGTGATAGGAATAGAGATCTATAGAGATAGTTCTCGAAAACCTCTTGACCTATAAGGAGAAAGCATACATTGGCAATCTGTACTGAAGGGTTCGTATGCACAGATTCAATGGAGAAAATTTGTCTATGGAGTTAGTATCCCAAGGCCAAGTGTCCAAGTCTTATGAAGAATGGGAACACTAAGAATAGATATGGATCTATCGTGTATGTAATCATCCCATTATCTTGCATGTATGGACATGGAAAGAACAAAATGCATTCATCATCTTGTATGTAGGACGTGGCAATTTGATGTGCTCATCCTGATAACTCGTATGTGAGACATGACGAGTGGATGTCTGTCTACTTCCAGTAAGGGTTACTGGAATACCATAAGAACTTGATAAGTACTTGATAAGTACTAGTTCAATGGAGAGAAGGAAGAGTTCGATGTAAAGAGTTACATTGATGTGAACTTCTGATAGGATAGAAAATTAATCGCAAATTATACATAGGATGTATAAAAGTGAAAGTTTGTTGATAATTGGAAGTGTTCCAATAAAACCATTTAAAAGGAAATGCCGAGTATCTATGCGTTAGAGAATAGCAGTAGATACTATATAGATCTAAAAGTTCATGAGATGAACTTATAGATATTCCACTCATTGATGACAAGTATGGAATCCTTGATCATGCAATGTGGCTAAAGGTTAGCAAAGGAATACTAGATCGCATATTACGGCAACTCCATCTCATACGTGTGACGTACAACAAAGAGATGAGAGACATGCAATTATACTGACTTTGGCAAGGTGTTGCCATTACTCACTATGATAGCACGAGAGCACAGTAACATGTGGGACATGTTTGAAGATCACTATGAATATTATTCAAGGGTGATTGGCTCGCAGTGCAAGTGGGAGTCTGTTGGTATGTATGCCCTGAGAGCCAATCATGGGATGATTGGTGGGATACATTAAGATTGATTTGATAAACATCAAAGGCAAGCTTCCAATTCTTTATGGTTCAGTCATATGAGATAATGATAGAACAGATTGAATGTCTAGAGAATGACAGTACTCAATGACGTATGCTTTCAGGTTGAGGACCTGAACGATGAGATCATACGGATGCTAAGAGTTTGTACATTCTTGTTATGTCCCTAGTCGGATGTCATTGTGGAAGGTAGATAGACAGCAATGACACACAAGACTATATTGTGGTGTTGGTTGATGACAGAATCTCATTAGTCATGATATAGAGATATCAAAGCAAACACATAGGTACTTGTTAGAGAACAAGTGTACCGGACAGACCCACCGTGAGTTTGACACATGGAACCATGACATGGTAGTCACAGTCAGTACTCACAGTGATGGTGGTGAGTGTGATTCTTAGACCTGAAATCACTGCACTCAACACATGTCGTTGGGCACACTTTGACATCATCAAACGTAGTCCTGAAACATGGGTTGTTATAAAGGTGATGATTGGGTGGCTTTGACACATGGGGCTTTTGAGGGGTGAGTGATATATATGGGATTTGTCTCTCCTGAGGGAGTTTGATATCCATGGCCACTTGATGAGTAGGATTGAGAAAGGCGTGCACGCATGTGTGAATCAGTATGTGATACTGATGTCATACATATCTCTTCCAGTCTACTCTGAGATCAAGAAAGTGAATGAACGTTGACAGGATGACTGTTCCATGCCTCGAGTTCATTCGGGATATCAGTGATAAAGGAATTATACATTCACTGTAACACCATTCACGGATTGTAGGATTGAAAGTTTTTCTCCAACTTTCTACTTTCACTTGGGTAGCACTGATTTGTGACTAGGCACTGCTCTTTGCTTGTGAAGTCAGAAGTGTTATGGACTTTCACTGCCAACGTGAAATGGACCTGCAGGGTCACACACATAGGATTTAACCTGGAAGAGGAGTTTTTGTCCACAAGCAATGTTTAGATTGATTACTAAAGGAGTTTAGTAGTTCAATTAAACACTCAATCAATTGATAGCTCAATATCATATTGTTAAAGGTGTTGGACACATTGATTGGAGTATCGGATTGATTGAAATCGCAATTGACTGATTCTGCACAACCTGCACTCCCAACCGATCGGTTCAAGTGTTGAATCGGTCGGATGAGGTTGCTGAACCGGTCGGCTCAAATGTTGAGTCGATCGGCTCAAGCCCAGGGTGAACCAATTGCTTCAAGTGTTGAAACGATCGGTTCAACTGGTGCAACTGAGCAAGTTGGGAAAGTCAGGTCGGTGAGAATTTTCCTTGCGTTTCACTTGCCCAATTTGATTGGAACAAGGATTGGTATTCGATACCAATTAGAAACAAAAGGAGGAAAGTCAATCAGGAACTTATCAGGACCGCGAACCGACCGGTTTAGAAGTGAACCGATCGGCTCATGGGTCCCAACCGATCGGTTGGTGTTCCAACCGACCGGTTCAGGTCCCCAACCGACCGGTTCACTTGTGAACTGATCGGTTCAGGTTGCGAGTTGGTTGCTTTTGTGAAAAATCTTGAACCCTTCTACTCCTACTTTTAGTCCCACATTTCCCGGGATGGAGAACCCTGTCCCATGACCCTCCTATATATATAGGGGTATTGGGGGCTTCTCAAAGAACAACTCAGTGCAACCAGTTGCTCTGCAAAGTTGTCGTTCTCTCTGGTTTTGGTAACCGAGAGAGAGCCCGAGTAAGTGCTTCCCGCAAAGGGAGGTGCAGCAAGGGAAGGACAACTGTAGTTGCAACTGGAGGCAGGAGAGTGTGTTGGTGACTAGTACGTCAACAGGAGGGTGTGACTCCTTCCACTTCCTTGTGGGACAAGGAGTGTGGAGTTCCAGGTGGTCCGTGTGGACTACTTCAGAGGCGGGAGGTTTCTGCCGCTCAGGAGGACAACTGTCATCTGACAGTCCGGTAGGAGGAGGAGGAGTCAGTCCCGGTGCGACCAGGAGTTGCACAAACACCGTCCAAGACCGGAGTTGAAGACCGCGCATTGCGCGAGGTATTGTCGCCAAGCAAGCCTTGGGACAAGGTATGATTCCACAAACCATCTTTTCCTATTATATAGACGTTGACGCGTTTCCTTGTTCCGGGTTTGGGGGAGAAAATTTTTTGTTTCCGCTGCCTTCTCTGCCTCCCCTAAAACCCAACAGATTTATCTAATTAGCTGAATTTTGAAAACTCATAACTAATTATTTATAGCTCAAAAAATAAAATAAAATATGTTTTAAAATCAAAAAATGTGTGCTTTCTAATGGTATTGGTTTTGTTACCAAAATCTAATGTTGTAAATATGTGATTTTAAAGGAGTTTTCCTCAATAAGTAATAACTTACAAAATTCATAACAAATAATCTACAAGTCAAAAAAATGTAATAAAATGTGTTTTAAACTCAGAAAAAGATAATCTAAAACATGGCATGGTTTTGATAACCTAATTCACCAATATTAAAAAGGCAATTTTTAGGGTTTGGAATAATTAATGTAAAACTAACCCTAATTCTAAATATATGCATAATAGGTTCTTTGGAGACCTAGGCTTGGATCTAGGACTAACTATGGACCGTTTAGATTCTTAAGTTGAGGTATGTTTGCATCTCCTATTATTTCTTTTGAGAAATTCACCTACTTTTATCTTTCTCTTGGTCCTATGGACAATAGCCTACACATTATCTCTTTTTCTTTTGAAAATTATGGTTCATGTGAACTAGTTTATTTGTTACTGGTCTTGTGATCATATTTGGACATTCTCTTGGTCTTTCTTATACATTGTTCAGGATTTGATGATATGTGATATCTTTTGCCACTTGTATGGTGGATGTTTGTGTTGTCCTATAGTATGATGGAAACTATGTTTAATCTGACTATACTTTCTACGTGCCTCTACATTAAACTGCTATGTGATTCAGTAGCACCAGAGTAGTGTAATTGCAATAGTTTTTGGGAAGTATGCCCCTGTTATTATTGGGATGGAGGTGGTGGTGCCCCATACCTAGGTTTTAAGTTTGTGAAGCTTGGCCCAACACTTTATATATTGGGAATTTGGCAGTATGTCATTCTCTATCAGGTTTTAAGTTTGTAAGGCTTAGCCTCTGTTGTTTTTACATTGTTCTAGTGTTATGTTTATCTCACATGCATGCATGTTGATGATTATGGGGTGTGTGCCCTAATTCTTTTTATGTGCTAGTATGGAACAATTTTATTATTTTAATGGCAAGTATCTCTTTTGTTATGATCATATTCTTTTATGCCCGATTGGGTATCCCTTTCCTTTTTCTATAAGAAGTCTTTTATTTTGACATCCTTTATTTACTTAAATTGCCCAATCATATTTTAGTATGCACATACCATCCTTTGATGATGTCATCTATTTTTCTCTTTTTGCTGAGGCATGCTTCCAGCCCTAGGTGAAGGGCATGGAGGACATGGCATAAAGATATGGACATAGCTTAAGGAGTTAAAGCTTGGAGAAAATCTTGTTATGGTTTAGATTTCCCTCTACATAGATCCGTAAGATGTACCTTTTTATATGTAAACCCTTTTTTTGGAGATTATGATGTTTTTTTGTAACCTTATGATAAATTGAATATAGTCAACATTTTTATTCCACTGCTATATTTTGGTTGTTTTGAATACCATTAATAAGATTTGAAAATTTTACACCCACTCCAACACATCTTCTAGTGTGTTTGGACTAGAAGTTTTATTCTCTAAATTTTTAGTAGGGAGTGGATCCCATATCAGGTCTCACTCCTTACAACATGGTATCAGAGACCACGATAGTTGGAATCTGATAGTTTCAATTTTATCTCCCTTATTAGAACCCTTGACTTAGATAGTTACCTCGAGGTGAGATGTTTTCTCTAGGTCTTATCTAAGTTGTTTTGGTGAAGAAAGGTTGATATGAGATTCATATTAGAATCATGTTGTGTAGTAAACCCTAATAATGGGATGAGGTATTAGGTGATCTTACCCTCACATATAGGTTAATGATGATTTGAATCTCTTGATGCTATGAGGTTAGATTTGAGGGTGCAATGGTAGGATAAGGATATCTTGTTGTGGATAAATTGTGACTTGGTTTCCGCATTGATTTTGAGCTCATCTTTGTTTAATGTCACATGATTTTTTTAAGAAAAATATTTTTCAATTATACTACTATATGTACAAAAATTTCTATATTTTATTGAAGTTTTCTTGAACTAAGTCACAATGAATATTTTCTGGATGTATGGATAATGAAACCCTAGAATGAGTTGGAATATGATCCTAACCCTAGTTTTGTCTATGAAGAAATGACTAGGATATATTGATAATATAAAGGTGTAGTGGACCTACCCTTTGTACCCTATGAATTTTTGGATGTTTATGTAGGGTTGTTAGGTTAGAGACACAAGGACCTAAAACTCAACTGTAGATGGTTCTAACTTGTTAATTAGATACATGAACAACATAAATCTCTAAAACATTAAAAGAGATGTGGGTAACTCTTAATGTTGTTTAGTTTGACTTGATAGGTAAAACCTTTTAAGGGGTGGAGAGTAGTTGTTTGTTGATGTTTGGATCAATATATTTCGAGTATGAAATCCTTTTAAGGAGTGGAGTTTTGTAACAATTTGAAACCTAGCATGTTGACCCTGATCGTATATATTGGGGGATAGTAAACTTGGTTCTTTGGGTTCATCCAAACAAGGATAAAGATATGCCCATGAGTAGCTTAATTGAAATCCTAACATGTTAATGCATGAATAAATCACCCTAATGTAACCTAATGTTCTCACATTATCCTTAGGCCAATAATGGACACATAAAATATGTCACATGATGGATATTTCATAATAACTCGTACAAAATATTCTTACATAATTCCTTTGATGATAATATGAAAATATGGAGCATAATTGAAGGGATAATTAAGATAATGGTGAATTAATATAATAATAGGCAACAAATAATAAATTTCACATATCTCATAAAAGGAAATCACAAAAGAGGAGACAAACCTCAAAATCATAACAAATAGTATATATGTCAATTTTCAACTAATTTGGACAACCATGAATATTTAGGTTAAGTTTAGGAGAGAGTGTTTGATCCTAGATGGGTGATTAGATGGTCTAGAGGGGGGGTGAATATAGATGAATGCACTTAAAAAAAAATCATTAGACCTTCAAGATATATCACAAAATAAGGTTGTTAAATAGGAAGTTTGAGTGCAACTAAAACATGCACAACAAGGGAGAGAGAGATTGAACATACACCGAGAGACAAGCTATTTAGAGTGGTTCCACACTTCAAACTAGAAGTGAGTCAGTCCACTACCTAGAGAGGTCAACCTCTAGGATTTCTTAACCTTGCACCTTCATTATATTCATTATAATAGATACAATACATGACCACCAAAGGACTTACCTATCCAATACAAAAAGTATTCAACCTTACCAAGGACTTACCCACTTTGCAAAAGTCTTCCGCCTTCTTCCAAGGACTTACCTACTCTTGCACAAGTCTTCAACCTTCAAGGAATTACCCACTCTTCTTGGATCTTCCACCTTTTTCTTCACCTTCACTCAGAGAAGCTTCCACCAAGGACTTACCCACTTGAGCAAGGATTCTTCTGCCTTCACAAAGGGCTTACCCACTCTAGCTCCAAGTCTTCAGCCTTGATCTTCACCAAGGGACACCTTCCCTTGTTCTTCTTCACCTCTCTTAGCCAAGAGAGAGATCCTTCATCTTCATGGTTGAAAAGAGAGATAGGGAGGTGGTGGAAAAGAGAACCTCACAAGATATACATGTAGGACTAGCTCTCTTACGGATTTCCTACTCACTCTAACGAATGTAGCAAGTGATTAAGCTTAGAGAGAGAGAGGAGGCTGTAGGAAGCACTCAACTATAGAATAGGAACCTCACATAGAGTTTTGCATTGAATGCTCAACCTTGGAATGAAGCCCAAGGGGTCCTATTCATAGTTGGGGATGCCTCTTAGCCTTTGGGAGCACTTAAGAATGAAAACTAGTCATTTTTTGGCTTGCAACAAATATATTTTCACTTGTTACAACTGCACAATGGCTAGAAGAACTTTTATGTGCTTTTCTGTACAGTGCAATCGGTCGAGTTTCTATAAGGGTAACTCGGCCGATAGAGTAAAAGACAAAGCTGATATTCAGACCATCGGTCGAGTTTGTCCTGGGGAAACTTGACCGACCAATGAAAATTTAATTGGTCAGGTACTCCATTGGTCGAGTTCTGTGAAGTGTAAACTCGATCGATCAAAAGTCATTTTCAAGATCTAATCAGGATCGGTCGAGTTTGCAAGTCGTCCGATAAACAACCTGATGAGAATTTTGAAAAATGGCTTTTGAGTGCTTAAACATTCGATCTAAGTGCTCCTGATTTTTTCTAAGATTAATTACAAGTCATACAATCATTACAAGTGATTTACAACATGATTCTAATGGATTTACATCATATTACAAAAAATGTGCACTTGTATTGTCTTTGACTTGTCTTTTCTCCAATTTGATATGCACAAGTTATGGCATTTGGAGTGTGTTTATACCAAATCTGAAATCACTCAAGTAGAGACATTAGACACAAATATGTTGAATGGTTAGTCATCATCCAAACACGGGTTTAGTCAATTTAGACGTGAGTCAACATTGACCTAATTGACCTTGAGTCAACATTCTCCCCCTTTTTGAAGATGACAAACCATTCCATAAATGTATTGAAAGCTTTTAAGTAAAATCATACCTTCGGAGAAACCTAGGGGTTTCAATAGGATTGAGCTCATATGCTCCCCCTCAATTGATGCACATGTAGTTCTCATACTTCCCCTCAGTTGATGTTATTTCTCCTACATGGTTAGCTTTCATAACATATATAGAATACTATGTCTTCTACTCATATATGTTCTACACATATATGTCTTATCCCCTTTACATGGACATACTTTTTTGTCTTCTCCCATTTACCTTCTCCGCTTTACATAGACATACTTTGGTTCTTCATGTAAGACATGCCTTCTTCCTCTTTTATCAAAAGAAGACATACCTTTCTCCCCCTTTGTCATTTCAAAAAGTGGGGGTATGAAGAAATAAGAAACACCACTTGTTAAAGGAAAGGAGATAAAAAAAAGTTATATAGAGAGAGTAGAAGAGCACAAATAGGGGCTTGTCCAAGCATAGAAAGAAAAGAAAGTTAAAGCATGCACTTGAACAACCCAAAAATGCAAGATGAAGTGTTGTAGAAAAAAAATAAATCACAATTTTGACCCTCAAGATGACAGAATTTTCCCAAAAAGTGTCAGGGGTCATGGCAAAGTGATGAATCTTGCTTTGAAGGTCATTTCTGCATAAAAAAACACTACTCTTGCAGCAAAAACTGAAACTGGAGCAAAAGCTGCATGAAATCCAAAAATGCTCCAATTTCTACATACAGTGTAGCTATATGTGCCCTGCATCACAATGTTATGCAAGCAACTCAAGATAATAGATATGCAATTCAAGGAACAACCATGAGCGTGTATGAGACAAAATACAAGCATAGCATATAGTGAAATACCACTAGATGAGCAATGTTACCAATTATAAACAAGGTTAGAACTACATGTAGTGAACTACTAGTAGATGTTATCACAAGTTAGGACTACTAGTAGGATCTAGATCATAGCAAGAGATACCAAAAGATACACAAGATAAAGCAAGCTATGAGTAAATGTAGAGAAATATCCAAACAAAGAGATATGCAATTTTAGAAGCATGGAAGGATATAACTCACTAACAAGTATGCACCCTTACCAAAAGATGATTACCACTAAGAACCTCAAGGTTGTATCAAAAAAAGATATACACCTAGATAGATGTAGTAAGTTAGAGTACAACGGAAGCAATTTTAGACACAACCAAGAGATCTAAAGAGATCATCATCAAGACCTGTAAAACAACTCAAAACAAGTAATTGCAAGATATAGATATACCAATTTAGAGAAATTAGTAGGATAGAGTTGTAAGTAAGATAGGCAATTTAGAACATGGCAATATGCATATATAAAGGTACCAAAGGAGTGCTAAAGAATAAGGCTATTGGTTGAGAAAATCTAGTTGAGAGGGAAATTCTCATTCAATAAGCCAAATGTATATTCTGTGCATAGTGTTATCGGTCGAAGTTTGTGTATTAATAACTCGACCGATGATAGTTGCTGGCAACACCCATTGGTGCCTATCGGTCGAGTTTCAAACAGGATAGACTCGACCGACAAAGTTGCTGTCAAAAGGCACATATATTTCATAAAAACATATTCAGAGGCATGCTAAAGATATAAGCCATATCCAAACATGTGTAAGAAAGTTAGTAATGCACTACGAAAGCATTAGAAATATTTTTTGAGCAAGAGTGTGAAGAGAATCCCAAAATATCACTTTTAGCTCAAAATCCACATGCATAGTGCACACTAACTTGACAAAAACAATTTAGATATGGTTATAAGCAAGAAACACACTACATTTGTTCTTACCATCCCTGTTTCCACTTGTTGTCACCCTCTACACATCTCACCTTTCTTCTTTCATGTGGATTGACAAGTCAATTTGCAATTCAATAGCTAAAGTCAATCCATTTGCAAGTACCTACAAGAAGAAAGATGAAATGGTCCCCAATCATGTTTTTGGGTCTGGAGGGGTTAGTTTAGCAGCCCAAGTCCTATTGTTCTTGGGTGCTTTCCTAAAAGGACAACAAGTAGAATAATGGCCAAAATCATTGCAATAGTTGCATTTGCCCATAGTCTTGAACCTAGAGGATTCTCCATGGAATATTGGAGATCCTTTACCTTTGTTGTTCCTTTGACTACTATCATACCCTAAACCATGTCTACCAATTTGTTTAGTAGTATGGTGTAGGATGTCATTAAGATTCTTTTTACCAACTAAGAATCTTTGCAAAGAAGATCTCAAACCATCACTATCATGCATAAGAGAAGTAATAATTAGAGTATGCTCTTCATTAGAACTAGGCATAATAGGTTGAGCTTCTAGAAATCTAACCTTATCAAGTAAACTAGTATTGTAAAGTTTAAGAGAGTCTACTTGGCTAAGACAAGCATTTTTGTCATCAAGCAAGCAAGAATTAGCATGTTCAAGATCATCTAGTTCTACATGCAAATTATCAACAATTTTAGAAAGCTTCTTCTTTTTCCTTTTATAAGACTTAAGAGAGGCACAAGTATCATGAATAATAGCAATCAGAGATTCTTTATCTAAAGAGTTTAGATTTACCTCACTTGAGTCTTTACTTGTTGATGCCATGAGAGCAAAATGGCATTCTCCTTCATCACTAGAGCTTGAGCTTGATCCTTCACTTGAATCTTCATTTGAGCTTGAGTTGGAGGATTCACTTGAGCTTGAGTGCCACTTATCTTCTCTTTTCTTGTGATGATGGGTCTTTATAACTTGTGGGCAATCTATCTTGAAGTGACCCTTCTTTCCACACTTGAGGAACTAGATGGAGGAGGAATTCTTGCCTTGTAGAATCTACCCTTGGAGTACATGGCATCTTCTTCAACTTGAGAGGATGGAGAGGCTTGACCAACAATAGCCTTGATTTGAGCCTTCATTTCAACCTTCTTCATTTTCTTTAGCTCTTTCTTCTCTTGTCTTGCAACTTCTTATCTCTTGCCAAGTGTGACTTCATGTGCTTGTAGATTTCCAATGAGCTCTTCAGTAGGAATATCTTTAACAGACCTTGCTTCTTCAATGGAAGTCACCTTGGGTTCCCTCCTCTTTGGGAGAGTTCTAAGGATCTTTGAGTTGATATCTCCTCTAGACATAGGATGACCTAGAACCGAAAAACCATTCACAATGGTGTTGAGCCTTGAGTACATGTTGGCTATCCTCTCCTCCTTTCCCATCTTGAAGTTCTCAAGCAGCCCTTTGAGCATGTAGACTTTGCTTTCCTTCACTTGATCTGTTCCCTCATAGGTGATTCATACCTTTCTCCATACCTCATAGGTTGTTTCACATGAAGAAATCCGGTTGAACTCGGTGGGGTCATGGAGGCATAGAGGATGTACATGTCTCTAGAATTCAAAGTTGCTTTCATCAAGGTAGCTTCATCCCATTCTTCAATCTTTGTCTTAGGTAGCTTGTATGGGGTGTTCACCATTTTCCACATCTTAAGACTTGATACTTGGATGTAGAATTGAAGCCTTCTTCTCTAATAGAGGAAATTTCTCCCATCAAATATTGGAAGGCTGATCAAGTATCTCCCTCCTTGGTAGTCACCCATCTTCTCCTATTTGTTGAAGTATGCTTGAAGAAGCCCGCTCTGATACCAATTGTTGGATCCTAGATGGGTGATTAGATGCTCTAGAGGGGGGTGAATAGAGTTGAATGCACTTAAACAAAATTCATGAAACCTTCAAGATATATCACAAAATAAGGTTGCTAAATAGGAAGTTTGAGTTCAACTAAAACATGCATAGCAAGGGAGAAGAGATTGAACATACACTAAGAGACAAGCTATTTAGAGTGGTTCCACACTTCAAACTAGAAGTGAGTCAGTCCACTACCTAGAGAGGTCAACCTCTAGGATTTCTTAACCTTGCACCTTTATTATATTCATTATAAGAGATACAATACATGACCACCACAGGACTTACCTATCCAATACAAAGAGTCTTCAACCTTACCAAGGACTTACCCACTTTGTAAGAGTCTTCCGCCTTCTTCCAAGGACTTACCTACTCTTGCACAAGTCTTCATCCTTCAAGGAATTACCCACTCTTCTTGGATCTTCCGCCTTTGACTTCACCTTCACTCGGAGAAGCTTCCACTAAGGACTTACCCACTTGAGCAAGGAGTCTTCTGCCTTCACCAAGGGCTTACCCACTCTAGCTCCAAGTCTTCAGCCTTGATCTTCACCAAGGGATGCCTTCCCTTTTTCTTCTTCACCTCTCTTAGCCAAGAGAGAGATCATTCATCTTCATGGTTGAAAAGAGAGATAGGGAGGTGGTGGAAGTGAGAGCCTTACAAGATATACATGTAGGACTAGCTCTCTTATCGATTTCCTACTCACTCTAACGGATGTAGCAAGTGATTAAGCTTATAGAGAGAGGAGGCTGTAGGAAGCACTCAACTATAGAATAGGAACCTCACATAGAGTTTTTCATTGAATGCTCAACCTTGGAATGAAGCCCAAGGGGTCCTATTTATAGCTGGGGATGCCTCTTAGCCTTTGGGAACACTTAAGAATGAAAACTAACCATTTAGTGGCTTGCAACAGATATGTTTTCACTTGTTGCAACTCTACAATGGCTAGAAGCACTTTTCTGCACTTTTCCATACAGTGTAATCGGTCAAGTTTCTATAAGGGTAACTCGACCGATAGAGTAAAAGACAAAGCCGAAATTCAGACCATCGGTCGAGTTTGTCCTGGGGAAACTCGACTGACCAATGAAAATCGAATTGGTCAGGTACTCCATCGATCGAGTTCTGTGAAGTGTAAACTTGACCGATCAAAAGTCATTTTCAAGATCCAATCAGGATCGATCGAGTTTGCAACTCGACCGATGAACAACCTGATGTGAATTTTGAAAATTGGCTTTTGAGTGCTTAAACATTCGATCTAAGTGCTCCTAAATTTTTCTATGCTTAATTACAAGTCATACAATCATTACAAGTGATTTACAACATGATTCTAATGGATTTACATCATATTACAAAAAACGTGCACTTGTATTGACTTTGACTTGTCTTTTCTCCAATTTGATATGCGCAACTTAGGGCATTTGGAGTGTGTCTATACCTAATCTTAAATCACTCAAGTAGAGACATTAGACACAAATATGTGGAATGGTTAGTCATCATCAAAACACGGGCTTAGTCAATTTAGACGTGACTCAACATTGACCTAATTGACCTTGAGTCAACATTCTCCCCCTTTTTGAAGATGACAAACCATTCCATAAATGTATTGAAAGCTTTTAAGTAAAATCATACCTTCGGAGAAACCTAGGGGTTTCAATAGGATTGAGCTCATATGCTCCCCCTCAGTTGATGTGCATGGAGTTCTCATACTCCCCCTCAATAGATGTTATTTCTCCTACATGGTTAGCTTTCATAACATTTATAGAATACTATGTATTCTACTCATATATATTCTACACATATATGTCATCTCCCCTTTACATGGACATAATTTTTTGTCTTCTCCCATTTACCTTCTACCCTTTACATGGACATACTTTGCTTCTTCATGTAAGACATGCCTTCTTCCTCTTTTGTCAAAAGAAGACATACCTTTCTCCCCCTTTGTCATTTCAAAAAGTGGGGGTATGAAGAAATAAGAAACACCACTTGTTAAAGGAAAGGAGATAACAAAAAGTTATATAGGGAGAATAGAAGAGCACAGATAGGGGTTTGTCCAAGCATAGAAAGAAAAGCAAGTTAAAGCATGCACTTGAACAACCCAAAAATGCAAGATGAAGTGTTTTAGAAAAATAATAAATCGCAATTTTGACCCTCAAGATGACAGAATTTGCCCAAAAAGTTTCAGGGCTCAAGGCAAAGCGATTAGTCTTGCTTAGAAGGTCGTTTCTACATAAAAAATACTACTCTTGCAACAAAAACTGAAACTGGAGCAAAAGCTGCATGAAATCCAAAAATGCTCCAATTTCTACATACAATGTAGCTCTATGTGCCATGCATCACAATGTTATGCAAGAAACTCAAGATAATAGATATGCAATTCAAGGAATAAGCTTGAGCATGTATGAGACAAGATACAAGCATAGCATATAGTGAAATACCACTAGATGAGCAATGTTACCAATTATAAACATGGTTAGAACTACATGTAGTAAACTACTAGTAGATTTTATCACAAGTTTGGACTACTAGTAGGATCTAGATCATAGCAAGAGATACCAAAAGATACACAAGACAAAGAAAGCTATGAGTAAATGTAGAGATATATCCAAACAAAGAGATATGTAATTTTAGAAGCATGGAAGGATATAACTCACTAACAAGTATGCACCCTTACCAAAAGATGATTACCACTAAGAACCTCAAGGTTGTATCAAAAAAAGATATAAACCTAGATAGCTATAGAAAGTTAGAGTACAACGGAAGCAATTTTAGACACAACCAAGAGATCCACAGAGATCATCATCAAGACCTGTAAAACAACTCAAAACAAGTAATTGCAAGATATAGATATACCAATTTAGAGCAATTAGCAGGATAGAGTTGTAAGCAAGATAGGAAATTTAGAACATGTCAATATGCATATATAAAGGCACCAAAGGAGTGCCAAATAAAAAGGCTATTGGTTGAGAAAATCTAGTTGAGAGGGAAATTCTCATTCAATAAGCCAAATGTATATTCTGTGCACAGTATTATTGGTCGAGTTCTGTGTATTGACAACTCGACCGATGACAGCTGCTGGCAACACCCATTGGTGCCTATCGGTCAAGTTTCAAACAGGACAAACTCGACCAACAGAGTTGTTGTCAAAAGGCACATATATTTCATAAAAACATATTCAGAGGCATGCTAAAGATATAAGTCATATCCAAACATGTATAAGCAAGATAGTAATGCACTATGAATACATTAGAAATAGTTTTTGAGTAAGAGTGTAAAGAGAATCCCAAAATACCACTTTTGACTCAAAAACCACATGCATAGTGCACACTAACTTGACAAAAACAAGTTAGATATGGTTATAAGAAAGAAAAACATTACCTTTGTTCTTACCATTCCTTTTTCCACTTGTTGTCACCCTCTACACATCTCACCTTTCTTCTTTCATGTGGATTGAGAAGTCAATTTGCAATTCAATAGCTCAAGTCAATCCATTTGCAAGTACCTACAAGAAGAAAGATGAAATGGTCCCCAATCATGTTTTTGGGTCCGGAGGGGTTAGTTTAGCAACCCAAGTCCTATTGCTCTTGGGTGCTTTCCTAAAAGGACAACAAGTAGAATAATGGCCAAAATCATTGCAATAGTTGCATGTGCCCATAGTCTTGGAACTAGAGGATTCTCTATGGAATATTGGAGGTCCTTTACCTTTGTTGTTCCTTTGACTACTATCATACCCTAAACCATATCTACCAATTTGTTTAGTAGTATGGTGTAGGATTTCATTAAGATTATTTTTACCAACTAAGAATTTTTGCAAAGAAGATCTCAAACCATCATTATCATGCATAGGAGAAGTAACAATTAGAGTATTCTCTTCAATAGAACTAGGCATAAGAGGTTAAGCTTCTAGAAATCTAACCTTATCAAGTAAACTAGTATTTTCAAGTTTAAGAGAGTCTACTTGGCTAAGACAAGAATTTTTGTCATCAAGCAAGAAAGAATTAGCATGTTCAAGATCATCTAGTTCTACATGCAAATTATCAACAATTCTAGCAAGCGTTTTCTTTTTCCTTTTATAAGATTTAAGAGAGTCACAAGTATCACAAATAATAGCAATCAAAGATTCTTTATTTAAAGAGTTTATATTTACCTCACTTGAGTCTTTACTTGTTGATGCCATGAGAGCAAAATGGCATTCTCCTTCATCACTAGAGTTTGAGCTTGATCCTTCACTTGAATCTTCATTTGAGCTTGAGTTGGAGGATTCACTTGAGCTTGAGTGCCACTTATCTTCTCTTTTCTTGTGATGATGGGTCTTTATAACTTATGGGAAATCTATCTTGAAGTGACCCTTGTTTCCACACTTGAGGCACCAGATGGAGGAGGAATTCTTGCCTTTATAGAATCTACCCTTGGAGTACATTGCATCTTCTTCAACTGAGAGGATGGAGAGGTTTGACCAACAATAGCCTTGATTTGAGCCTTCATTTCAGCCTTTTTCATTTTCTTTAGCTCTTTCTCCTCTTGTCTTGCAACTTCATCTCTCTTATCAAATGTAATTTCATGTACTTGTATATTTCCAATGAGATCTTCAATAGGAATATCCTTAAGAGACCTTGCTTCTTTAATTGAAGTCACCTTGGGTTCCCACCTCTTTGGGAGAGTTATAAGGATCTTTGAGTTGATCTCTCCTCTAGACATAGGATGACCTGGAACCACAAGACCATTCACAATGGTGTTGAGCCTTGAGTACATGTTGGCTATCCTCACCTCCTTTCCCATCTTGAAGTTATCAAGCATCCCTTTGAGCATGTAGACTTTGCTTTCCTTCACTTGATATGTCCCCTCATAGGTGATGCATAGCTTTCTCCATACCTCATAGGCTACTTCACATTAAGAAATCGGGTTGAACTCAGTGGGCCATGGAGGCATAGATGATGTGCATGGCTCTAGCAATACAAAGATTCTTCAACCTTACCGAAGACTTACCCACTTTTCAAGAGTCTTCCGCCTTCTTCCAAGGACTTACCTACTCTTGTACAAGTCTTGATCCTTCAAGGAATTACCCACTCTTCTTGGATCTTCCGCCTTTGACTTCACCTTCACTCGGAGAAGCTTCCACCAAGGACTTACCCACTTGAGCAAGGAGTCTTCTGCCTTCACCAAAGGCTTACCCACTCTAGCTCCAAGTCTTCAGCCTTGATCTTCACCAAGGGACGCCTTCCCTTATTCTTCTTCACCTCTTTTAGCCAAGAGAGAGATCATTCATCTTCATGGATGAAAAGAGAGATAGGGAGGTGGTGGAAGTGAGAGCCTCACAAGATATACATGTAGGACTAGCTCTCTTACATATTTCTTACTCACTCTAACGAATGTAACAAGTGATTAAGCTTAGAGAGAGAGAGAGGAGGTTGTAGGAAGCACTCAACTATAGAATAGGAACCACACATAGAGTTTTGCATTGAATGCTCAACCTTGGAATAAGCCCAAGGGGTCCTATTTATAGATGGGGGTGCCTCTTAGCCTTTGGGAACACTTAAGAATGAAAACTAGACATTTTGTGGCTTGCAACAGATATATTTTCACTTGTTGCAACACCACAATGACTAGAAGTACTTTTCTGCACTTTTTCGTATAGTGCAATCGGTCGAGTTTTATAAGGGTAACTCGACTGATAGAGTAAAAGACAAAGTTGATATTCAGACCATCGGTCTAGTTTGTCCTGGGGAAACTTGACCGACCAATGAAAATTGAATTGGTCAGGTACTCCATCGGTCGAGTTCTGTGAAGTGTAAACTCGACTGATCAAAAGTCATTTTCAAGATCCAATCAGGATCGGTCGAGTTTGCAACTCAAACGATGAACAGCCTGATGTGAATTTTGGAAAATGGCTTTTAAGTGCTTAAACATTTGATCTAAGTGCTCCTGATTTTTTCTAAGCTTAATTACAAGTCATACAATCATTAAAGGTGATTTACAACATGATTCTAATGTATTTACATCATATTACAAAAAATGTGCACTTGTTTTGACTTTGACTTATCTTTTCTCCAATTTGATATGTGCAAGTTAGGGCATTTGGAGTGTCTATACCTAATCTGAAAACACTCAAGTAGAGACATTAGACACAAATATGTGAAATGGTTAGTCATCATCAAAACACAGGTTTAGTCAATTTAGACGTGAGTCAACATTGACCTATTTGACCTTGAGTCAACATTCTCCCCCTTTTTGAAGATGACAAACCATTCCATAAATGTATTGAAAGCTTTTAAGTAAAATCATAACTTTGGAGAAACCTAGGGGTTTCAACAGGATTGAGCTCATATGATCCCCCTCAATTTATGCACATGGAGTTCTCATACTCCCCCTCAGTTGATGCTATTTCTCCTGCATGGTTACCTTTCATAACATTTATAGAATAATATATCTTCTACTCATATATGTTCTACACATATATGTCTTCTCCCCTTTACATGGACATACTTTTCTGTCTTCTCCCATTTACCTTCTACCCTTTACATGGACATACTTTGCTTCTTCATGTAAGACATGCCTTCTTCCTCTTTTGTCAAAAGAAGACATACCTTTCTCCCCCTTTGTCATTTCAAAAAGTGGGGGTATGAAGAAATAAGAAACACCACTTGTTAAAGGAAAGGAGATAAAAAAAATTTATATAGGGAGAGTAGAAGAGCACATATAGGGGCTTGTCCAAGCATATAAAGAAAAGCAAGTTAAAGCATGCACTTGAACAACCCAAAATTGCAAGATGAAGTGCTGCAAAAAAATAATAAATTGCAATTTTAACCCTCAGGATGACAGAATTTGCCCAAAAAGTGTCAGGGCTCATGGAAAAGCGATGAGTCTTTCTTAGAAGGTCGTTTATGCATAAAAAAACACTACTCTTGCAGCAAAAACTGAAACTGGAGCAAAAGATGCATGAAATCCAAAAATGCTCCAATTTCTATATACAATGTAGATCTATGTGACCTGCATCACAATGTTATGAAAGCAACTCAAGATAATAGATATGTAATTCAAGGAACAAGCTTGAGCGTGTATGAGACAAGATACAAGCATTGCATATAGTGAAATACCACTAGATGAGCAATGTTACCAATTATAAACAAGGTTAGAACTACATGTAGTGAACTACTAGTAGATGTTATCACAAGTTAGGACTACTAGTAGGATCTAGATCATAGTAATAGATACCAAAAGATACACAAGATAAAGCAAGCTATGAGTAAATGTAGAGATATATCCAAATGAAGAGATATGCAATTTTAGAAGCATGCAAGGATATAACTCAATAACAAGTATGCACCCTTACCAAAAGATTTACCACTAAGAACCTCAAGGTTGTATCAAAAAAAGATATACACCTAGATAGATGTAGCAAGTTAGAGTACAACGGAAGAAATTTTAGACACAACCAAAAGATCCAAGGAGATCATCATCAAGACCTGCAAAACAACTCAAAACAAGTAATTGCAAAATATAGATATACCAATTTAGAGCAGTTAGCAGGATAGAGTTGTAAGCAAGATAGGCAATTTAGAACATGGCAATATGCATATATAAAGGCACCAAAGGACTGTCAAACAATAAGGATATTGGTTGAGAAAATCTAGTTGAGAGGGAAATTATCATTCAATAAGCCAAATGTATATTCTGTGCACAGTGTTATTGGTCGAGTTCTGTGTATTGACAACTCGACTGATGACTTATGCTGGCAACACCCATTGGTGCCTATTGGTCAAGTTTCAAACAGGACAAACTCGACCGACAGAGCTGCTATCAAAAGGCACATATATTTCATAAAAACATATTCATAGGCATGCTAAAGATATAAGCCATATCCAAACATGTGTAAGCAAGTAAGTAATGCACTATGAAAGCATTAGAAATAGTTTTTGAGTAAGAGTGTGAAGAGAATCCCAAAATACCACTTTTGACTCAAAAACCACATGCATAGTGCACACTAACTTGACAAAAACAAGTTAGATATGGTTATAAGCAAGAAAAACATTACCTTTGTTCTTACCATTCTTTTTTCCACTTGTTGTCTGAAAACCTCTAGAGGGGGGGTGAATAGAGTTTTATAGATAATTTAACAATTAATTAACTCAAGCAACCACAAAGACAATATTGGATAAGGAGACACAAGGGTTTAGAGTGGTTCCTAGCCTTAGCAAATACTAAGGTAGTCAGTCCACTACCCGGTTGCTTACCCAACCGGGATTTGAAAAGAAATTATTTTATTACCTCGCAAGGACTTTACATAAAATACATTTCTTTTCCCTAAACCCTTCAAGCAGCCTTCACCTAGAAGTAATCGCCCAACTCAAAGCAGCCTTCCCTTGAAGTAGATGCACCAACTCCCGTTGCACCAGCCTTCTGAAGTAGCTTCCCGTGCGATAGCCTTCTTGAAGTAGCTTGAAGTCCCCTTCTCCACCTGAGAAGTCAACCCTCTCCAATCCGCAGCCTCCAACCCTAGGAGTAGCAAGGAGAGTACAAAAGATAAACAGGAACAAGAAAGGAAAACAGAAATTACAACTTATCCTTTTAAGCACAAGGCTTGATTTGCCTATATCAAGCGTATAAATCTCCTAACCAATGTGTATGACAATGTGATTGTAGTGGATAGGAGATACTAGCCTATAGGGCACGAAATGGGAGCAATAGGAATGAATGGCAAGTGTAGGAATTGCTCTATTGCTCTAAAACAGATTGCAAGTGTGTATTCAAGCTCAAGTATAGCACAAGTATATCTTGGATGTTCTTTGGTGACCTAAGGCATGTCCTATTTATAGGAATGACCTATGTATGCTTAAGGACGTTCTAGACAACTTCTAGGGGGTTCCTAGTGCTTAACTAGCCGTTAGGAATAAGTTAGGCGCATTAGCAACGGCTAGTTAATTAATTCTGCAGTTGCTGTCAGAGACCATCTCGGTCGAGGACTCGTCGACCGAGATGCCCAGTCGGTCGAGGATTCGTCGACCGACAGGCTCTCTGGATTAACGTTTATTTGCAACTGTCAACTGCTGTGTCTAACGGCTACTTTTGGTCAATCTCGGTCGAGAAGTTTGTCGACCGAGAGTGTCTCGGTCGAGGAGTGTGGTCGACCGAGATTGACTCTGTTTCAATCTTTTAATTAAACCACTAAGTGTGTTTATGAGTGTGCATAATGTGATCCTTTTGGAAGGGATGACTTGTCTAACTATGGTGTGTAGCTAGGGAAGATCTAACGCTTGATTTACATGCAATCTAAGTACTTGTACATTATATAACTGTACAAGTTTTTACAATAGTGATTACATTGCATGAAAGTAAATATGTAAGCTCGTGATTTCCCTAGTTGCTTTTTCATCCACCATAATCCTGCACACTCAAGTAGCTCGTTAGAATAATACGAATGAAATGTTTGTCATCATCGAAACAAAGGGATTTATCATAATGTCCAATTTATCCAACATTGTCTCCCTCTACACATCTCACCTTTCTTCTTTCATTTGGATTGAGAAGTCAATTTTCAATTCAATAGCTCAAGTCAATCCATTTGCAAGTGCCTATAAGAAAAAGATGAAATGGTCCCCAATCATGTTTTTGTGTCCGGAGGGGTTAGTTTAGCAACCCAAGTCCTATTTCTCTTGGGTGCTTTCCTAAAAGGACAACAAGTAGAATAATGGCCAAAATCATTGCAATAGTTGCATGTGCCCATAGTCTTAGAACTAGAGGATTCTCCATGGAATATTGGAGGTCCTTTACCTTTCTTGTTCCTTTGACTACTATCATACCCTAAACCATGTTTACCAATTTGTTTAGTAGTATGGTGTAGGATGTCATTAAGATTCTTTTTACCAACTAAGAATCTTTGCAAAGAAGATCTCAAACCATCATTATCATGCATAAGAGAAGTAACAATTAGAGTATGTTTTTCATTAGAACTAGGCATAAGAGGTTGAGCTTCTAGAAATCTAACCTTATCAAGTAAACTAGTATTTTCAAGTTTAAGAGAGTCTACTTGGCTAAGACAAGCATTTTTGTCATCAAGCAAGCAAGAAATAGCATGTTCAAGATCATCTAGTTATACATGCAAATTATCAACAATTCTAGCAAGCTTTTGCTTTTTCCTTTTATAAGACTTAAGAGAGGTACAAGTATCATGAATAATAGCAATCAAAGATTCTTTATCTAAAGAGTTTAGATTTACCTCACTTGAGTCTTTACTTGTTGATGCCATGAGAGAAAAATTGCATTCTCATTCATCACTAGAGCTTGAGCTTGATCCTTCACTTGAATCTTCATTTGAGCTTGAGTTGGAGGATTCACTTGAGCTTGAGTGCCACTTATATTCTCTTTTCTTGTGATGATGGGTCTTTATAACTTGTTGGCAATCTATCTTGAAGTGACCCTTCTTTCCACACTTGAGGCACCATATGGAGGAGGAATTCTTGCCTTTGTAGAATCTATCCTTGGAGTACATGGCATCTTCTTCAACTTGAGAGGATGGAGAGGCTTCACCAACAATAGCCTTGATTTGAGCCTTCATTTCAGCCTTCTTCATTTTCTTTAGCTCTTTCTCCTCTTGTATTACAACTTCTTCTCTCTTGTCAAGTGTGACTTCATGTGCTTTTAGATTTCCAATGAGCTCTTCAATAGGAATATTCTTAAGAGACCTTGCTTCTTCAATGGAAGTCACCTTGGGTTCCCACCTCTTTGGGAGAGTTCTAAGGATCTTTGAGTTGATCTCTCCTCTAGACATAGGATGAACTAGAACCGCAAGACCATTCACAATGGTGTTGAGCCTTGAGTACATGTTGGCTATCCTTTCCTCCTTTCCCATCTTGAAGTTCTCAAGCAGCCCTTTGAGCATGTAGACTTTGCTTTCCTTCACTTGATCTGTCCCCTCATAGGTGATGCATAGCTTTCTCCATACCTCATAGGATTTTTCACATGAAGAAATCCAGTTGAACTTGGTGGAGGTCATGGAGGCATAGAGGATGTGCATGGCTCTATCATTCAAGGTTTCTTTCTTCAAGGTTGCTTCATCTCATTCTTCAATCTTTGTCTTAGGTAGCTTGTATGGGTTGTTCACCATTTGCCACATCTGAAGATTTGATCCTTGGATGTATAATTGAAGCCTTATTCTCCAATAGAGGAAATTGCTCCCATCAAAAATTGGAAGACTGATCAAGTATCTCCCTCCTTGGTAGTCACCCATCTTCTCCTACTTGTTGAAGCATGCTTGGAGAAGCTCACTCTGATAGCAATTGTTGGATCCTAGATTGGTGATTAGATGCTCTAGAGGAGGGGTGAATAGAGTTGAATGCACTTAAACAAAATTCATTAGACCTTCAAGATATATCACAAAATAAGGTTGCTAAATAGGAAGTTTGAGTGCAACTAAAACATGCATAGCAAGGGAGAGAGAGATTGAACATAAACTAAGAGACAAGCTATTTAGAGTGGTTCCACACTTCAAACTAGAAGTGAGTCAGTCCACTACCTAGAGAGGTCAACCTCTAGGATTTCTTAACCTTGCACCTTCATTATATTCATTATAAGAGATACAATACATGACAACCAAAGGACTTACCTATCCAATACAAAGAGTCTTCAACCTTACCAAGGACTTACCCACTTTTCAAGAGTCTTCCTCCTTCTTCCAAGGACTTACCTACTCTTGTACAAATCTTCATCCTTCAAGGAATTACCCACTCTTCTTGGATCTTCCGCCTTTGACTTCACCTTTACTCAGAGAAGCTTCCACCAAGGAATTACCCACTTGAGCAAGGAGTCTTCTGCCTTCACCAAGGGCTTACCCACTCTAGCTCCAAGTCTTCAGCCTTGATCTTCACCAAGGTATGCCTTCTCTTGTTCTTCTTCACCACTCTTAGCCAAGAGAGAGATCCTTCATCTTCATGGTTGAAAAGAGATATAGGGAGGTGGTGGAAGTGAGAGCCTCACAAGATATACATGTAGGACTAGCTCTCTTATAGATTTCCTACTCACTCTAATGAATGTAGCAAGTGATTAAGCTTAGAGAGAGAGAGGAGGTTGTAGGAAGCACTCAACTATAGAATAGGAACCTCACATAGAGTTTTTCATTGAATGCTCAACCTTGGAATGAAGCCCAAGGGGTCCTATGGATAGCTGGGGATGCCTCTTAGCCTTTTGGAACACTTAAGAATGAAAACTAGCCATTTTGTGGCTTGCAAAGGATATATTTTCACTTGTTGTAACTCCACAACGGCTAGAAGCATTTTTCTGCACTTTTCCGTACAATGCAATCAGTCGAGTTTCTATAAGGGTAACTCGACCGATAGAGTAAAAGACAAAGCTGATATTCAGATCATCGGTCGAGTTTCACCTGGGGAAACTCGACCAACCAAGGAAAATTGAATTGGTCAGGTACTCAATCGGTCGAGTTCAGTGAAGTGTAAACTTGACCGATCAAAGTCATTTTCAAGATCCAATCAGGATCGGTCGAGTTGCACAACCTGATGTGAATTTTGTAAAATGGTTTTTGAGTGCTTAAACATTCGATCTAAGTGCTCCTGATTTTTTCTAAGCTTAATTACAAGTCATACAATCATTACAAGTGATTTACAACATGATTCTAATGGATTTACATCATTTTACAAAAAATGTGCACTTGTATTGACTTTGACTTGTCTTTTCTCCAATTTGATATGCACAAGTTAGGGCATTTGGAGTGTGTCTATACCTAATCTGAAATCACTCAAGTAGAGAAATTAGACGCAAATATGTGGAATGGTTATTCATCATCAAAACATGGGTTTAGTCAATTTAGGCGTGAGTCAACATTGACCTAATTGACCTTGAGTCAACATTCTCCCCCTTTTTGAAGATGACAAACCATTCCATAAATGTATTGAAAGCTTTTAAGTAAAATCATACCTTCTGAGAAACCTAGGGATTTCAATAGGATTGAGCTCATATGCTCCCCCGCAATTGATGTGCATGGATTTCTCATACTCCCCCTCAGTTGATGCTATTTCTCCTGCATGGTTACCTTTCATAACATTGATAGAATACTATGTCTTCCACTCATATATGTTCTACACATATATGTCTTCTCCCCTTTACATGGACATACTTTTATGTCTTATCCCATTTACCTTCTCCCCTTTACATGGACATACTTTGCTTCTTCATGTAAGACATGCCTTCTTCCTCTTTTATTAAAAGAATACATACCTTTCTCCCCCTTTGTCCTTTCAAAAAGTGGTGGTATGAAGAAATCAGAAACACCACTTGTTAAAGGAAAGGGGATAACAAAAATTTATATAGGGAGAGTAGAAGAGAACAGATAGGGGCTTGTCCAAGCATAGAAAGAAAAGCAAGTTAAAGCATGCACTTGAACGACCCAAAAATGCAAGATGAAGTGCTATAGAAAAATAATAAATCGCAATTTTGACCCTCAGGATGAGAGAATTTGCCCAAAAGGTGTCAGGGCTCATGGCAAAGCGATGAGTCTTGCTTAGAAGGTCGTTTATACATAAAAAACACTACTCTTGCAGCAAAAACTGAAACTAGAGCAAAAGATGTATGAAATCCAAAAATGCTCCAATATCTACATACAATGTAGCTCTATATGCCCTGCATCACAATTTTATGCAAGCAACTCAAGATAATAGATATGCAATTCAAGGAACAAGATTGAGCATGTATGAGACAAGATACAAGCATAGCATATAGTGAAATACCACTAGATGAGCAATGTTACCAATTATAAACAAGGTTAGAACTACATGTAGTGTACTACTAGTAGATGTTATCACAAGTTTGGACTACTAGTAGGATCTAGATCATATCAAGAGATACCAAAAGATACAAAGATAAAGCCAGCTATGTGTAAATGTAGAGATATATCCAAACAAAGAGATATGTAATTTTAGAAGCATGGAAGGATATAACTCACTAACAAGTATGCACCCTTATCAAAAGATGATTACCACTAAGAACCTCAAGGTTGTATCAAAAAACGATATATGCCTAGATAGCTGTAGCAAGTTAGAGTACAACAGAAGCAATTTTAAACACAACCAAGATATCCAAAGAGATCATCATCAAGACCTTCAAAACAACTCAAAACAAGTAATTGCAATATATAGATATACCAATTTATAGTAATTAGAAGGATAGAGTTGTAAGCAAGATAGGCAATTTAGAAAATGGTAATATGCATATATAAAGGTACCAAATGAGTGCCAAAGAATAAGGCTATTGGTTGAGAAAATCTAGTTGAGAGGGAAATTCTCATTCAATAAGCCAAATGTATATTCTGTGCACAATGTTATTGGTTGAGTTCTGTGTATTGACAACTCGACTGATGACAGTTGTTGGAAACACCCATTGGTGCCTATCGGTCGAGTTTCAAATAGGACAAACTCAACTGACAGAGCTGTTGTCAAAAGGCATGTATATTTCATAAAAACATATGCAAAGGCATACTAAAGATATAAGCCATATCCAAACATATGTAGACAAGTTAGTAATGCACTATGAAAGCATTAGAAATAGTTTTTGAGCAAGAGTGTGAAGAGAATCCCAAAAGACCACTTTTGATTCAAAAACCACATGCATAGTGCACACTAACTTGACAAAAACAAGTTAGATATGGTTATAAGCAAGAAACATATTACCTTCATTCTTACCATTCCATTTTCCACTTGTCACCCTCTACACATCTCACCTTTCTTCTTTCATGTGGATTGAGAAGTCAATTTGCAATTCAATAGCTCAAGTCAATCCATTTGTAAATACCTACAAGAAGAAAGATGAAATGGTCCCCAATCATGTTTTTGGGTCCAGAGGGGTAGTTTAGCAACCCAAGTCCTATTGCTCTTGGGTGCTTTCCTAAAAGGACAACAAGTAAAATAATGGCCAAAATCATTGCAATAGTTGCATGTGCCCATAGTCTTGGAACTAGAGGATTCTCCATAGAATATTGGAGGTCCTTTACCTTTGTTGTTCCTTTGACTACTATCATACCCTAAACCATGTCTACCAATTTATTTAGTAGTATGGTGTAGGATGTCATTAAGATTCTTTTTACCAACTAATAATATTTGCAAAGAAGATCTCAAACCATCATTACCATGCATAAGAGAAGTAACAATTAGAGGCTCTTCATTAGAACTAGGCATAAGAGGTTGAGCTTCTAGAAATCTAACCTTATCAAGTGAACTAGTATTTTCACGTTTAAGAGAGTCTACTTGGCTAAGACAAGCATTTTTGTCATCGAGCAAGAAAGAATTAGCATGTTCAAGATCATCTAGTTCTACATGCAAATTACCAACAATTCTAGCAAGCTTTTTCTTTTTCCTTATATAAGACTTAAAAGAGGCACAAGTATCATGAATAATAACAATAAAACATTCTTTATCTAAAGATTTTAAATTTACCTCACTTGAGTCTTTACTTGTTGATGCCAAGAGAGCAAAATGGCATTCTCCTTCATCATTAGAGTTTGAGCTTGATCCTTCACTTGAATCTTCATTTGAGCTTGAGTTGGAGGATTCACTTGAGCTTTAGTGCCACTTATCTTCTGTTTACTTATGATGATGGGTCTTTATAACTTGTGGGAAATCTATCTTGAAGTGACCCTTCTTTCCACACTTGAGGCACCAGATGGAGGAGGAACTCTTGCCTTTATAGAATCTACCCTTGGAGTACATGGCATCTTCTTCAACTTGAGAGGATGGAGAGGCTTCACCAACAATAGCCTTGATTTGAGCCTTCATTTCAGACTTCTTCATTTTCTTTAGCTCTTTCTCCTCTTGTCTTGCAACTTCTTCTCTCTTTTCAAATGTGACTTCATGTGCTTGTAGATTTCCAATGTGCTCTTCAATAGGAATATCCTTAAGAGACCTTGCTTCTTCAATGGAAGTCACCTTGGGTTCCCACCTCTTTGGGAGAGTTCTAAGGATCTTTGAGTTGATCTCTCCTCTAGACATAGGATGACCTGGAACCGCAAGACCATTCATAATGGTGTTGAGCCTTGAGTACATGTTGGCTATCCTCTCCTCCTTTCCCATCTTGAAGTTCTCAAGCAGCCATTTGAGCATGTAGACTTTGCTTTCCTTCACTTGATATGTCCCCTCATAGGTGATGCATAGCTTTCTCCATACCTCATAGGCTATTTCACATGAAGAAATCTAGTTGAACTCAGTGGGGGTCATGGAGGCATGGAGGATGTGCATGGCTCTAGCATTCAAGGTTTCTTTCTTCAAGGTAGCTTCATCCCATTCTACAATCTTTGTCTTAGGTAGCTTGTATGGGCTGTTCACCATTTGCCACATCTCAAGACTTGATCCTTGAATGTAGAATTGAAGCCTTCTTCTCCAATAGAGGAAATTTCTCCCATCAAAGATTAGAAGGCTAATCAAGTATCTCCCTCCTTGGTAGTCACCCATCTTCTCCTACTTATTGAAGTATGCTTGGAGAAGCCCGCTCTGAACCAATTGTTGGATCCTAGATGGGTGATTAGATGATCTAGAGGGGGTGAATAGAGTTGAATGCACTTAAACAAAATTCATTAGACCTTCAAGATATATCACAAAATAAGATTTCTAAATAGGAAGTTTGATTGCAACTAAAACATGCATAGCAAGGGAGAGAGATTGAACATATACTAGGAGACAAGCTATTTATAGTGGTTCCATACTTCAAACTAGAAGTGAGTCAGTCCACTACCTATAGAGGTCAACCTCTAGGATTTATTAACCTTGCACCTTCATTATATTTATTATAAGAGATACAAGACATGACCACCAAAGGACTTACCTATTCAATACAAAGAGTCTTCAACCTTACCAAGGACTTACCCACTTTGCAAGAGTCTTCCGCCTTCTTCCAAGGACTTACCTACTCTTGCACAAGTCTTCGACCGATGACAGCTGCTGGCAACACCCATTGGTGCCTATCGGTCAAGTTTCAAACAGGACAAACTCGACCAACAGAGTTGTTGTCAAAAGGCACATATATTTCATAAAAACATATTCAGAGGCATGCTAAAGATATAAGTCATATCCAAACATGTATAAGCAAGATAGTAATGCACTATGAATACATTAGAAATAGTTTTTGAGTAAGAGTGTAAAGAGAATCCCAAAATACCACTTTTGACTCAAAAACCACATGCATAGTGCACACTAACTTGACAAAAACAAGTTAGATATGGTTATAAGAAAGAAAAACATTACCTTTGTTCTTACCATTCCTTTTTCCACTTGTTGTCACCCTCTACACATCTCACCTTTCTTCTTTCATGTGGATTGAGAAGTCAATTTGCAATTCAATAGCTCAAGTCAATCCATTTG
Source organism: Alisma plantago-aquatica (assembly GCA_963693085.1). Lineage (NCBI taxonomy): Eukaryota > Viridiplantae > Streptophyta > Magnoliopsida > Alismatales > Alismataceae > Alisma > Alisma plantago-aquatica. Next base: position 702,412,178 of record OY856413.1, on the reverse strand, counting down.
CAAGTACCTACAAGAAGAAAGATGAAATGGTCCCCAATCATGTTTTTGGGTCCGGAGGGGTTAGTTTAGCAACCCAAGTCCTATTGCTCTTGGGTGCTTTCCTAAAAGGACAACAAGTAGAATAATGGCCAAAATCATTGCAATAGTTGCATGTGCCCATAGTCTTGGAACTAGAGGATTCTCTATGGAATATTGGAGGTCCTTTACCTTTGTTGTTCCTTTGACTACTATCATACCCTAAACCATATCTACCAATTTGTTTAGTAGTATGGTGTAGGATTTCATTAAGATTATTTTTACCAACTAAGAATTTTTACAAAGAAGATCTCAAACCATCATTATCATGCATAGGAGAAGTAACAATTAGAGTATTCTCTTCAATAGAACTAGGCATAAGAGGTTAAGCTTCTAGAAATCTAACCTTATCAAGTAAACTAGTATTTTCAAGTTTAAGAGAGTCTACTTGGCTAAGACAAGAATTTTTGTCATCAAGCAAGAAAGAATTAGCATGTTCAAGATCATCTAGTTCTACATGCAAATTATCAACAATTCTAGCAAGCGTTTTCTTTTTCCTTTTATAAGATTTAAGAGAGTCACAAGTATCACAAATAATAGCAATCAAAGATTCTTTATTTAAAGAGTTTATATTTACCTCACTTGAGTCTTTACTTGTTGATGCCATGAGAGCAAAATGGCATTCTCCTTCATCACTAGAGTTTGAGCTTGATCCTTCACTTGAATCTTCATTTGAGCTTGAGTTGGAGGATTCACTTGAGCTTGAGTGCCACTTATCTTCTCTTTTCTTGTGATGATGGGTCTTTATAACTTATGGGAAATCTATCTTGAAGTGACCCTTGTTTCCACACTTGAGGCACCAGATGGAGGAGGAATTCTTGCCTTTATAGAATCTACCCTTGGAGTACATTGCATCTTCTTCAACTGAGAGGATGGAGAGGTTTGACCAACAATAGCCTTGATTTGAGCCTTCATTTCAGCCTTTTTCATTTTCTTTAGCTCTTTCTCCTCTTGTCTTGCAACTTCATCTCTCTTATCAAATGTAATTTCATGTACTTGTATATTTCCAATGAGATCTTCAATAGGAATATCCTTAAGAGACCTTGCTTCTTTAATTGAAGTCACCTTGGGTTCCCACCTCTTTGGGAGAGTTATAAGGATCTTTGAGTTGATCTCTCCTCTAGACATAGGATGACCTGGAACCACAAGACCATTCACAATGGTGTTGAGCCTTGAGTACATGTTGGCTATCCTCACCTCCTTTCCCATCTTGAAGTTATCAAGCATCCCTTTGAGCATGTAGACTTTGCTTTCCTTCACTTGATATGTCCCCTCATAGGTGATGCATAGCTTTCTCCATACCTCATAGGCTACTTCACATTAAGAAATCGGGTTGAACTCAGTGGGCCATGGAGGCATAGATGATGTGCATGGCTCTAGCAATACAAAGATTCTTCAACCTTACCGAAGACTTACCCACTTTTCAAGAGTCTTCCGCCTTCTTCCAAGGACTTACCTACTCTTGTACAAGTCTTGATCCTTCAAGGAATTACCCACTCTTCTTGGATCTTCCGCCTTTGACTTCACCTTCACTCGGAGAAGCTTCCACCAAGGACTTACCCACTTGAGCAAGGAGTCTTCTGCCTTCACCAAAGGCTTACCCACTCTAGCTCCAAGTCTTCAGCCTTGATCTTCACCAAGGGACGCCTTCCCTTATTCTTCTTCACCTCTTTTAGCCAAGAGAGAGATCATTCATCTTCATGGATGAAAAGAGAGATAGGGAGGTGGTGGAAGTGAGAGCCTCACAAGATATACATGTAGGACTAGCTCTCTTACATATTTCTTACTCACTCTAACGAATGTAACAAGTGATTAAGCTTAGAGAGAGAGAGAGGAGGTTGTAGGAAGCACTCAACTATAGAATAGGAACCACACATAGAGTTTTGCATTGAATGCTCAACCTTGGAATAAGCCCAAGGGGTCCTATTTATAGATGGGGGTGCCTCTTAGCCTTTGGGAACACTTAAGAATGAAAACTAGACATTTTGTGGCTTGTAACAGATATATTTTCACTTGTTGCAACACCACAATGACTAGAAGTACTTTTCTGCACTTTTTCGTATAGTGCAATCGGTCGAGTTTTATAAGGGTAACTCGACTGATAGAGTAAAAGACAAAGTTGATATTCAGACCATCGGTCTAGTTTGTCCTGGGGAAACTTGACCGACCAATGAAAATTGAATTGGTCAGGTACTCCATCGGTCGAGTTCTGTGAAGTGTAAACTCGACTGATCAAAAGTCATTTTCAAGATCCAATCAGGATCGGTCGAGTTTGCAACTCAAACGATGAACAGCCTGATGTGAATTTTGGAAAATGGCTTTTGAGTGCTTAAACATTCGATCTAAGTGCTCCTGATTTTTTCTAAGCTTAATTACAAGTCATACAATCATTAAAGGTGATTTACAACATGATTCTAATGTATTTACATCATATTACAAAAAATGTGCACTTGTTTTGACTTTGACTTATCTTTTCTCCAATTTGATATGTGCAAGTTAGGGCATTTGGAGTGTCTATACCTAATCTGAAAACACTCAAGTAGAGACATTAGACACAAATATGTGAAATGGTTAGTCATCATCAAAACACAGGTTTAGTCAATTTAGACGTGAGTCAACATTGACCTATTTGACCTTGAGTCAACATTCTCCCCCTTTTTGAAGATGACAAACCATTCCATAAATGTATTGAAAGCTTTTAAGTAAAATCATAACTTTGGAGAAACCTAGGGGTTTCAACAGGATTGAGCTCATATGATCCCCCTCAATTTATGCACATGGAGTTCTCATACTCCCCCTCAGTTGATGCTATTTCTCCTGCATGGTTACCTTTCATAACATTTATAGAATAATATATCTTCTACTCATATATGTTCTACACATATATGTCTTCTCCCCTTTACATGGACATACTTTTCTGTCTTCTCCCATTTACCTTCTACCCTTTACATGGACATACTTTGCTTCTTCATGTAAGACATGCCTTCTTCCTCTTTTGTCAAAAGAAGACATACCTTTCTCCCCCTTTGTCATTTCAAAAAGTGGGGGTATGAAGAAATAAGAAACACCACTTGTTAAAGGAAAGGAGATAAAAAAAATTTATATAGGGAGAGTAGAAGAGCACATATAGGGGCTTGTCCAAGCATATAAAGAAAAGCAAGTTAAAGCATGCACTTGAACAACCCAAAATTGCAAGATGAAGTGCTGCAAAAAAATAATAAATTGCAATTTTAACCCTCAGGATGACAGAATTTGCCCAAAAAGTGTCAGGGCTCATGGAAAAGCGATGAGTCTTTCTTAGAAGGTCGTTTATGCATAAAAAAACACTACTCTTGCAGCAAAAACTGAAACTGGAGCAAAAGATGCATGAAATCCAAAAATGCTCCAATTTCTATATACAATGTAGATCTATGTGACCTGCATCACAATGTTATGAAAGCAACTCAAGATAATAGATATGTAATTCAAGGAACAAGCTTGAGCGTGTATGAGACAAGATACAAGCATTGCATATAGTGAAATACCACTAGATGAGCAATGTTACCAATTATAAACAAGGTTAGAACTACATGTAGTGAACTACTAGTAGATGTTATCACAAGTTAGGACTACTAGTAGGATCTAGATCATAGTAATAGATACCAAAAGATACACAAGATAAAGCAAGCTATGAGTAAATGTAGAGATATATCCAAATGAAGAGATATGCAATTTTAGAAGCATGCAAGGATATAACACAATAACAAGTATGCACCCTTACCAAAAGATTTACCACTAAGAACCTCAAGGTTGTATCAAAAAAAGATATACACCTAGATAGATGTAGCAAGTTAGAGTACAACGGAAGAAATTTTAGACACAACCAAAAGATCCAAGGAGATCATCATCAAGACCTGCAAAACAACTCAAAACAAGTAATTGCAAAATATAGATATACCAATTTAGAGCAGTTAGCAGGATAGAGTTGTAAGCAAGATAGGCAATTTAGAACATGGCAATATGTATATATAAAGGCACCAAAGGACTGTCAAACAATAAGGATATTGGTTGAGAAAATCTAGTTGAGAGGGAAATTATCATTCAATAAGCCAAATGTATATTCTGTGCACAGTGTTATTGGTCGAGTTCTGTGTATTGACAACTCGACTGATGACTTATGCTGGCAACACCCATTGGTGCCTATTGGTCAAGTTTCAAACAGGACAAACTCGACCGACAGAGCTGCTATCAAAAGGCACATATATTTCATAAAAACATATTCATAGGCATGCTAAAGATATAAGCCATATCCAAACATGTGTAAGCAAGTTAGTAATGCACTATGAAAGCATTAGAAATAGTTTTTGAGTAAGAGTGTGAAGAGAATCCCAAAATACCACTTTTGACTCAAAAACCACATGCATAGTGCACACTAACTTGACAAAAACAAGTTAGATATGGTTATAAGCAAGAAAAACATTACCTTTGTTCTTACCATTCTTTTTTCCACTTGTTGTCACCCTCTACACATCTCACCTTTCTTCTTTCATTTGGATTGAGAAGTCAATTTTCAATTCAATAGCTCAAGTCAATCCATTTGCAAGTGCCTATAAGAAAAAGATGAAATGGTCCCCAATCATGTTTTTGTGTCCGGAGGGGTTAGTTTAGCAACCCAAGTCCTATTTCTCTTGGGTGCTTTCCTAAAAGGACAACAAGTAGAATAATGGCCAAAATCATTGCAATAGTTGCATGTGCCCATAGTCTTAGAACTAGAGGATTCTCCATGGAATATTGGAGGTCCTTTACCTTTCTTGTTCCTTTGACTACTATCATACCCTAAACCATGTTTACCAATTTGTTTAGTAGTATGGTGTAGGATGTCATTAAGATTCTTTTTACCAACTAAGAATCTTTGCAAAGAAGATCTCAAACCATCATTATCATGCATAAGAGAAGTAACAATTAGAGTATGTTTTTCATTAGAACTAGGCATAAGAGGTTGAGCTTCTAGAAATCTAACCTTATCAAGTAAACTAGTATTTTCAAGTTTAAGAGAGTCTACTTGGCTAAGACAAGCATTTTTGTCATCAAGCAAGCAAGAAATAGCATGTTCAAGATCATCTAGTTATACATGCAAATTATCAACAATTCTAGCAAGCTTTTGCTTTTTCCTTTTATAAGACTTAAGAGAGGTACAAGTATCATGAATAATAGCAATCAAAGATTCTTTATCTAAAGAGTTTAGATTTACCTCACTTGAGTCTTTACTTGTTGATGCCATGAGAGAAAAATTGCATTCTCATTCATCACTAGAGCTTGAGCTTGATCCTTCACTTGAATCTTCATTTGAGCTTGAGTTGGAGGATTCACTTGAGCTTGAGTGCCACTTATATTCTCTTTTCTTGTGATGATGGGTCTTTATAACTTGTTGGCAATCTATCTTGAAGTGACCCTTCTTTCCACACTTGAGGCACCATATGGAGGAGGAATTCTTGCCTTTGTAGAATCTATCCTTGGAGTACATGGCATCTTCTTCAACTTGAGAGGATGGAGAGGCTTCACCAACAATAGCCTTGATTTGAGCCTTCATTTCAGCCTTCTTCATTTTCTTTAGCTCTTTCTCCTCTTGTATTACAACTTCTTCTCTCTTGTCAAGTGTGACTTCATGTGCTTTTAGATTTCCAATGAGCTCTTCAATAGGAATATTCTTAAGAGACCTTGCTTCTTCAATGGAAGTCACCTTGGGTTCCCACCTCTTTGGGAGAGTTCTAAGGATCTTTGAGTTGATATCTCCTCTAGACATAGGATGAACTAGAACCGCAAGACCATTCACAATGGTGTTGAGCCTTGAGTACATGTTGGCTATCCTTTCCTCCTTTCCCATCTTGAAGTTCTCAAGCAGCCCTTTGAGCATGTAGACTTTGCTTTCCTTCACTTGATCTGTCCCCTCATAGGTGATGCATAGCTTTCTCCATACCTCATAGGATTTTTCACATGAAGAAATCCAGTTGAACTTGGTGGAGGTCATGGAGGCATAGAGGATGTGCATGGCTCTATCATTCAAGGTTTCTTTCTTCAAGGTTGCTTCATCTCATTCTTCAATCTTTGTCTTAGGTAGCTTGTATGGGTTGTTCACCATTTGCCACATCTGAAGATTTGATCCTTGGATGTATAATTGAAGCCTTATTCTCCAATAGAGGAAATTGCTCCCATCAAAAATTGGAAGACTGATCAAGTATCTCCCTCCTTGGTAGTCACCCATCTTCTCCTACTTGTTGAAGCATGCTTGGAGAAGCTCACTCTGATAGCAATTGTTGGATCCTAGATTGGTGATTAGATGCTCTAGAGGAGGGGTGAATAGAGTTGAATGCACTTAAACAAAATTCATTAGACCTTCAAGATATATCACAAAATAAGGTTGCTAAATAGGAAGTTTGAGTGCAACTAAAACATGCATAGCAAGGGAGAGAGAGATTGAACATAAACTAAGAGACAAGCTATTTAGAGTGGTTCCACACTTCAAACTAGAAGTGAGTCAGTCCACTACCTAGAGAGGTCAACCTCTAGGATTTCTTAACCTTGCACCTTCATTATATTCATTATAAGAGATACAATACATGACAACCAAAGGAATTACCTATCCAATACAAAGAGTCTTCAACCTTACCAAGGACTTACCCACTTTTCAAGAGTCTTCCTCCTTCTTCCAAGGACTTACCTACTCTTGTACAAATCTTCATCCTTCAAGGAATTACCCACTCTTCTTGGATCTTCCGCCTTTGACTTCACCTTTACTCAGAGAAGCTTCCACCAAGGAATTACCCACTTGAGCAAGGAGTCTTCTGCCTTCACCAAGGGCTTATCCACTCTAGCTCCAAGTCTTCAGCCTTGATCTTCACCAAGGTATGCCTTCTCTTGTTCTTCTTCACCACTCTTAGCCAAGAGAGAGATCCTTCATCTTCATGGTTGAAAAGAGATATAGGGAGGTGGTGGAAGTGAGAGCCTCACAAGATATACATGTAGGACTAGCTCTCTTATAGATTTCCTACTCACTCTAATGAATGTAGCAAGTGATTAAGCTTAGAGAGAGAGAGGAGGTTGTAGGAAGCACTCAACTATAGAATAGGAACCTCACATAGAGTTTTTCATTGAATGCTCAACCTTGGAATGAAGCCCAAGGGGTCCTATGGATAGCTGGGGATGCCTCTTAGCCTTTTGGAACACTTAAGAATGAAAACTAGCCATTTTGTGGCTTGCAAAGGATATATTTTCACTTGTTGTAACTCCACAACGGCTAGAAGCATTTTTCTGCACTTTTCCGTACAATGCAATCAGTCGAGTTTCTATAAGGGTAACTCGACCGATAGAGTAAAAGACAAAGCTGATATTCAGATCATCGGTCGAGTTTCACCTGGGGAAACTCGACCAACCAAGGAAAATTGAATTGGTCAGGTACTCAATCGGTCGAGTTCAGTGAAGTGTAAACTTGACCGATCAAAGTCATTTTCAAGATCCAATCAGGATCGGTCGAGTTGCACAACCTGATGTGAATTTTGTAAAATGGTTTTTGAGTGCTTAAACATTCGATCTAAGTGCTCCTGATTTTTTCTAAGCTTAATTACAAGTCATACAATCATTACAAGTGATTTACAACATGATTCTAATGGATTTACATCATTTTACAAAAAACGTGCACTTGTATTGACTTTGACTTGTCTTTTCTCCAATTTGATATGCACAAGTTAGGGCATTTGGAGTGTGTCTATACCTAATCTGAAATCACTCAAGTAGAGAAATTAGACGCAAATATGTGGAATGGTTATTCATCATCAAAACATGGGTTTAGTCAATTTAGGCGTGAGTCAACATTGACCTAATTGACCTTGAGTCAACATTCTCCCCCTTTTTGAAGATGACAAACCATTCCATAAATGTATTGAAAGCTTTTAAGTAAAATCATACCTTCCGAGAAACCTAGGGATTTCAATAGGATTGAGCTCATATGCTCCCCCGCAATTGATGTGCATGGATTTCTCATACTCCCCCTCAGTTGATGCTATTTCTCCTGCATGGTTACCTTTCATAACATTGATAGAATACTATGTCTTCCACTCATATATGTTCTACACATATATGTCTTCTCCCCTTTACATGGACATACTTTTATGTCTTATCCCATTTACCTTCTCCCCTTTACATGGACATACTTTGCTTCTTCATGTAAGACATGCCTTCTTCCTCTTTTATTAAAAGAATACATACCTTTCTCCCCCTTTGTCCTTTCAAAAAGTGGTGGTATGAAGAAATCAGAAACACCACTTGTTAAAGGAAAGGGGATAACAAAAATTTATATAGGGAGAGTAGAAGAGAACAGATAGGGGCTTGTCCAAGCATAGAAAGAAAAGCAAGTTAAAGCATGCACTTGAACGACCCAAAAATGCAAGATGAAGTGCTATAGAAAAATAATAAATCGCAATTTTGACCCTCAGGATGAGAGAATTTGCCCAAAAGGTGTCAGGGCTCATGGCAAAGCGATGAGTCTTGCTTAGAAGGTCGTTTATACATAAAAAACACTACTCTTGCAGCAAAAACTGAAACTAGAGCAAAAGATGTATGAAATCCAAAAATGCTCCAATATCTACATACAATGTAGCTCTATATGCCCTGCATCACAATTTTATGCAAGCAACTCAAGATAATAGATATGCAATTCAAGGAACAAGATTGAGCATGTATGAGACAAGATACAAGCATAGCATATAGTGAAATACCACTAGATGAGCAATGTTACCAATTATAAACAAGGTTAGAACTACATGTAGTGTACTACTAGTAGATGTTATCACAAGTTTGGACTACTAGTAGGATCTAGATCATATCAAGAGATACCAAAAGATACAAAGATAAAGCCAGCTATGTGTAAATGTAGAGATATATCCAAACAAAGAGATATGTAATTTTAGAAGCATGGAAGGATATAACTCACTAACAAGTATGCACCCTTATCAAAAGATGATTACCACTAAGAACCTCAAGGTTGTATCAAAAAACGATATATGCCTAGATAGCTGTAGCAAGTTAGAGTACAACAGAAGCAATTTTAAACACAACCAAGATATCCAAAGAGATCATCATCAAGACCTTCAAAACAACTCAAAACAAGTAATTGCAATATATAGATATACCAATTTATAGTAATTAGAAGGATAGAGTTGTAAGCAAGATAGGCAATTTAGAAAATGGTAATATGCATATATAAAGGTACCAAATGAGTGCCAAAGAATAAGGCTATTGGTTGAGAAAATCTAGTTGAGAGGGAAATTCTCATTCAATAAGCCAAATGTATATTCTGTGCACAATGTTATTGGTTGAGTTCTGTGTATTGACAACTCGACTGATGACAGTTGTTGGAAACACCCATTGGTGCCTATCGGTCGAGTTTCAAATAGGACAAACTCAACTGACAGAGCTGTTGTCAAAAGGCATGTATATTTCATAAAAACATATGCAAAGGCATACTAAAGATATAAGCCATATCCAAACATATGTAGACAAGTTAGTAATGCACT